>PVLA01010071.1:0-67604 GCA_004027455.1 Hydrochoerus hydrochaeris | reverse complement strand
TTAGAGGTCTGGGTGAGCGGATGGAACCTGCGTCCCAGCTGCTCTGTCGTGACGTTACAGAAGAGCTCTTGTCTTCTTGCTGCAGTCAGGGTCCTGTGGGTGCAGCAACTGTAAGAGAGACCTTAGCTTTCAGGGAGACAGGCTGAGCTGTTTACCAGTAAAATGACTGCTGTCTACCATGGGGGCAGAACGAGCACCGAGGTAGGTAAAGCAAAGTTAGCTGTCAGCCTGCGGGATGGTCCTTGAACGTTCCATAACACTCCACTTGTGTTTGAAAACTGTCCAAATAGACTCTTTTTGTTTTGGGTTTTGCTTTGTTTTTTGAGATAGGTTCTCCCTATGCAGTTCAGGCTGGCCTTGAGTTCACCGTATAGTCCAAGCTGGCCTCCACCTCCCCGTGATCTTCCTGCCTCAGCCTCCTGAGTTCTGGGATTACAGGCATGTGCTACTGTGCCCAGCTATTCAAATAGTCTTAAAGGATAAAGATGGAAGGTACATAAACTACTATAAAATGCTAAAATATCTGGAACCCTAGAAAAGGCTTTGTTAAAAGACCTTTCATCTGAAGAATAAAAGCAGGACCGAGTCTGTCTGCACACCAGTCAGCAAATACCACCGCGGATTACAGCTAAGTGAAACCTGGCTGGTGAGTTAAACCAGATTGGGTAGGAAGAAGATGAACCAGTGGACAACATAGATGTTACGTGTCCATTCTCAGCAGTGACACAGCTGCGTTGCTGTGACAGAGACAGTGAAACACCTCCCTGGCCACCCGTGGCACTGCCTGAGTAAACACATGCCCTTGTGTTGACTCACCCTGAAAATGCTTCCGTGGTGCCCCGCAAGCTCCCCGCCCTGCCTGCAGGTCAGCCTAGCACCCAAACAGCCCTTTCCTTGCAGGGGCTCATGAGCTCCGATCTGGGACATTGCACAGTGCCACTCAGACACGGGCAAGAGCTGCATGTTTGATTTATCTCTTTATCTCTCTTTTACACACTCACACACACACAGTGATTCTGATGGGCTGAAATAAGGAAAATGAATCCTAAAAAGCATTCCACAGAATAAAACAAAACAAAATAAAAAATCTCATTGGAATCCAAAAGAGAGCCCACCTTAGGGGGAGGGGCTTCTCCCTCAGTGGGTCCGGCCAGGCGGCTGCCAGGGTGAGGGGACTCCTTCAGGTGGCGTCTCAGGACTGAGAGGGAAGGCTGGTCTTCCCTGGGGTGCGCACTCACCTGCTCTGTGTCGCTGGCCCGCACTGATCGGAAAGACTTGCTGTGCACCCTTTGGGTGGGAAGCTCAACGCTCGGGGGTGTCGACAACACTCATCTTGTGTGAGTACAGTTTGTTGCATAAGCATGGAGAGAGACGCACAGAGGGTCGAAGACCGGACTTGGAACAGTGGGCAGGTATGGACACAGAGCCCCCATTTCCTGCACAGAGACCCTAACCCCAAGACAGCTGTGTTGGGTTGTGGGCTTTGGGGTGACCAAGTTGTCCTGAGGATTCCCCTCAGAAGAGAAACCCAAGAGCCCTGCTGCTCTCCTTCACGTGGGTCACTGTGAGGAGATGGCCCTCCACGCACAAGTGGACACTGGCCAGACAGGATCTGTGGACCCACGATCTTGGACTCCTCCACCTCAGGGACCACAAGAAGTAAACGTTGATTGTTTACATGTCACGGGTCTGGGGCTCTAATAGCAGCCTGAGTGGGCTGAGGCAGGTTCCAGGTCACCAGGCGATGGCTAAGAAGTCAGTCGCGCTCTGTGGGAAGCCCGGGTGTTAGGTAAAGGGACAGAGGAAAGGGTTACACTGAACCCCTGAAGGCACTTTTCAGGGATAGTTTGAGAATGAAGAGAGGGTTAATTAAGAAATAATGGAGAAATAAGTTGCTCTGGGGAAGAGAATCTCAGAACTTGAAATGTAGCAAAAATATCTGAATCTGTCCCACATTTTTAACTTTAGACCCTCTGTGGGACTAAAGCCTAAGAATGTGTTGGATTATCATTTCAAAAGTATTCTTGTTTTTATTTGTACCACATATGCTGGGCTGCTCTACAGTAAAAGGCTAATTCCATGAAACACATTAAACAGGGTGCAGTCCTGTGGAGAACTAGCTTCCGACACAGACCTGGGCTCAGGTCTCAGGCTCTGGGGACTCTGAGGAGAGGTAATTTTCATTCATGCTTCCTGGGTGGGCCGAGTGGAATCCAGCAGCCCCAGAGGCGCTGAGAGCCTGAATGGGTATAAATCACTCTTCGGGGGCTGTGGCCCAAGAACACAGCAGATCGGGCTCACGTCACGCAGTCACTGTTGTCCCTGGAGGCTGCTGAGTTAGGTCTGTCCCAGGGCTCCCGTCTCCTACTCACGCACCACCTCTGACATGGGGTGGCCAGAAGGGCGCAGACCAGCGAGCTCCACGCTGCCCTGAAATGTGAACCCAGCTGCTGCTGGCTCCACCTGCCCAGGAGACGTTTAAGAGTGGAAAAATCAAGGAACTCGGTGGTATTTTTAGACCAAATGCAATCAAGTTGTTCTCCCAAGCCAAGGCCAGTGGAGAACACAAGACAGAAAGTGAGATGGCACTGTCTGGTCATGACAGAGCCATCGGGTTCCAACTGTCAGGTTCACAGCTGTATTGGAGAGGCCAGGTCATCAATCTCGTCCACCAGAGGGGCCCAAAAAGATGCCTGAGTAGGGAAGAAAGCCGTTGGAAGTGTGCATCTCCACACCAGTTCAGAGGACACATAGTCCTGGGAGAAATTAAAATACTGCGAGTCATCGCTTAGAAAAAACAGACACCTCTTCGTGGGGGCTGACAGCACTGAGTGGAAGAAAGTCCTACTTAGTACATGGGCATGAGGAACACTCCAGTTAAACTCATGGGAGAACGGCTCTGGGTCCGCACTCGTAGGCAGTGTAGTTCAAGGCGAACCGCTCCTGGGAGAGCATTTCCGCACAACCTGGGAACGGACGCCAGCGTCTAAGTCTTCAGTGTTCAATCTCTTTCCAAAAGAATGAGTCTTGGCCCGGAACCATTCCAGTGGGTGGAAGTTTCAGCTGTATTTGTGCTTCATGAAATATTGCTTTAACCCTGTTCTACGTCAGAAAGAGCAGAGCAAGGCATTTCTAGAATGCACGCTCCAGCAAGCAGACTTTCACCTCAAGGCCAACACCTCCGAAGGTTTCCCTAACTATGCACGGATGCTCTTTTTCTCCCAGAGATCAAAAGCTCTTCTTTCTTTCCTGTGCCCAGAGAAGCCCAGAGAGAGCCCCGCTGTGTCTGAACCGCCAAGGAAAACACCTGCTGGACCCTCACTCCACAAATGTGGCTGAGACTTCACTGCATGCTGCTGTCCGATTCATTGTGTAATGAATTTGTTTGGAAAGTAAGCTGAAACAACTGAAGGGTGACTCCTGTTATCCCGCTTCAGCATCTGCATGACTTGGTCTCCAGCTCCGTGACCTCAGTGCTCAGTGGGGGCCGAAGCCCGGGTTCCTCTCTGCCCTGAGGGGAAGCTGTGATCTCCAGCCTCTGTGTTAGTTGGCCAGGACCACTGCAATTAGTGGGCATGGCAGCAATCTCTTTTCTTGATGTTATGGAGACCGGAAGTCTGAGAAACAGGTGTCAGTAGGCTGCTCCCTCCGCAGGACACCAGGAGACCCTCCCTGGTCCCCAGCTCCACACTCAGCTTCCTGCATCCATCCTTCTCCTAATTCTGCCTCGGCCTTTCTGCTGTAAGGTCACATCTGATTCAGGATCTACTCCAACGCCCAACTCAGGGCATGTCCTTGGAATCTAGGACGTGGACACATCTTCTGAAGAATCACCATTTGGCCCACACTTCACAGGAAACCTGCCTGGTATGTTCTTTTACTGGCTCACAATGTATGTCACGTTCTCTGAGTAGCTTGGAGGCTGGCTTTGGATTAGATCAGGCCTGGTCACTGTTAGAGTTTTCTGGTGTAATAGAGAACAGAAGAAAGAAGAGAGTGAAAGTGGCCATTCATTTGAGGACACGGAGAAGAGAGAAGCCCATAGCCCGCAGGGGTTTGGCTTTCTCCTCTGACCGGATGCAGAGAGGCAGAGGGTTATGTGACCCCTAATCCGAAGTGGAGCATAGGGTAGGTATTGATGACGTGTGAGGAACTGATTGGAACTTTCTTTGCAAGCAAAGGAGAAAGTAACAATTTGGGCCGAAGCAGGAGGGAGTGGCCATCAGGGCAAGTGGTCCGGCTTTGGCCTCCCACCGCGTTAGACCATCACCATAACTGTACCATAATTTATAGTAGGGTGAGAACCTTTCAGTCACCAGCTCGCCGTGTGGTCCTAGGTGAGTTCTCCATCCTGACGGAAACTGTACCTCCACACTGGACAAAGGGTGCTGGAGAAAACCGAGGCAGGGGACCTCGGACGGAAGGACATCGCAGTAGGCGCGCGAGCTGTGCTCTCGGCAGGCCTGGCAGCTGCGGCGGAGTGAGCAGAAGCCCAGCTCCTCACTGTGCTGCTGTTGATAAGGAGAGGTTTGTCTCGGTGCCTCCGCCTGTGCTACCCCAGCACTGTCCCTTCCAAGCCCTGCAGCCAGCTGGCAGACGACTGGTCATTCATCGCTGATGATTAGGGCACGGGCAGCGGTCTGAGATGGGTTAGTTCAGAGCTTTGTCTTCTGATTTTCTTCTGTTCAGGGGGATGGGACTTGCCCAAAGGCTCAAGGGCAGCCCCAAAGGGAGGCTTTGTGGTGTCACATCTGCCTGTCCTGTAGCACACAGGATGCAGGAGGCAGCGGGAGCTCAAATCGGGGCAGGCAGTGACCAAGCCCTGGGGTCCTGCACCCCAGGCTGCAGGGAGGCAGCTTTCTGAGAAGAGAAAATGTGAAGTTAAGAGAGGGAAAGAAGGGTGCCATGCAGGTTCTTCCCCGAACCCCCTAGATTTAGGTGTTTCCAACTCCTCTTTCTTAGATACTGCTTTTTTCATAAATGCAGCTACAAATTCAAGTGCACATTCTTGTTTTCCACCCTTTTTAGTGTAGCGGGCCAGATATAATCAAAAGCATCTTTCCTCATTTAGATTACCTTGGAGCTGCTTTTCAGGCAGCTACCAGAAAGTTCCCTTCTCCGCTGCCCTGTGTTCTGCTGCAGAGAATCTCCATCTGGGAGGTGAGATGGTGATTTATCTAACCTCCGCCCTGGGAGGGATTTAAGCTGCTTTAAATCTTTCACTGTGTGGAAAAATGCATTATAGCTTTGTACAAATATCACTAGACTCCTTTGAATAATTTCCAAGAACAGGAATTTCTAAGACACATGGATAAGAGATTTTAACAAATATTGTTAAATTGCTTTTCATCAAGGTCCTACTAATGGGAACCTCCCAGCGACAATGAAAACGGCTTGTTTCCCACGAGCTGCTGTCCGACTAAGAGGTCAACAAAGATTTGTGGGTTTTTGGTCATTGTGGCTGAAGGAAAATAACAATCACATGTAATTTTTAACCTTCACTTGTCTCATTATGAACAAGGGTGAACACTTGATGTGTTCAAGAGGACTTTGTGCCTTGCTTCCCTTTGGGAACTGGCTTTATTCTCATTTACTTCTATGTGACTTTCTACATCTAAGAATTATTTTGTTTTATAAATTTCAAGCATTTTTGCCATATGTTCCTTTGATTTTGATTTTAGATTTTTGTTTTTCCCATCTAGATCTTTTAATGTGTATAGTAACATTTATCAATTTTTATAGCTTCTAGGTAGCTTGTCATATTTAAAAACATCATTCCTTCCCTACATTTATAATAAACCTCATTCTAATCTGATTATGGCTTCATATTTTACACTTTGATCTATTTAGAGTAAATTTTGATGTGTTCTATAAAAGCTGGACCCTCAACATAGCTCTAGCTTTTCTGTGACCATTTATTAAAGTGTGTTTGCTTTTGACTGATACATAAAATCATAAAAATTGTACGTATTCATGGGCACCATGTAATGCTTCGGTGCATGTGTCCATGGCATGATGTCTGAGTCAGTGGACGCATACATAACCCCTCAAATGTTTATCATCTCTTTATGGTAAAAACTTTAAAAGTCCTTTCCTGTAGCTCTGAAAAACACAGCGCATCATTGTGCCTCCTGTGCCACCACTGTCATAAGCACTTTCGTCCCGCTCTGACGTGACCTTAACCTTCAGTCCACCTTCCTCCCTGGCCCAACCCTTCTTCCCAGGTTCTGGTAAACTCTTCTCACAACCTCTGTGACTCTGAGACTGCGTCCCCAAAGTCTGTTTCCCCTACTGATCTGAGACGAAACCTCTGCCTTGCGTTAGATTTACTTTGTTGGTTTTTCTCTCTGTTTTCCATCATGTTCTTCACTGGTCTGACAATTCGCATGTCAACATTCTCTAATGACTTTCTTCCCTGTAACTGTTTCCCTGCCTGTTCTCGATTGGGTAATTTTTATACGACCTTTGTCATCAGTTGGTCTCATTCTAGAGTAAAATAATAATTGATTTTTTTTGAACAGTTATCAGAGAGAAAGGACGTCTTAATGGTATAAAATATGATTATGATACACAGCTGCGTTAGATAGAAATCAACAGTCAGAGAGTGGTCAGGCCTCCAGGGCACCTGCAGAAGAGAAGAGAGAGTGAGACCGTGGAGGTGAACCTGAAGGCAGCCAGGCCGGCGGGTGCCGTGGAGCAGAGGCAGCAAACCTGTGGCACGCGTTTCTCCGCAGGCTGCTGGTGTCATTGGAGACCCTAAAAGCTTCGCCATCTCTGGCCTAGGGATAAAGAACAGCTGAGACTGCGCTGTAACGAGTACTGCCCCATCCAGTGAGCCCCACTGGGCATCGAAACGCACACAGGGGCATCTGGACCACTCTCCCCTTCCCTCCCAATGTTCCGAGACCCGCTTCCCTGTTGGATCAGTGTCAGTGGAGCAGCTCTCCCGTGACCCTGTAGGCTGACTGGACCCACTGGTGAGGTGCTGTACAAGTTACCCCTGACCCAGGCCTCACAGGCGGCCCGCTCAGGACCTTCCCAGAAACCCGGGCGCTCTCTTCTCCTTACTTCCAACAACACTCTCCTGACATCTTTTAGTTCTTAGCTGTGTGTTTTGATGTCATGAGACCAGGGATTTGGCACATGTGATGTCTGACAGGCCGGGAGTTACTCCCCGTAACACCATCCTTCTCTGTGTTCAGTTACTTGGATTCTTGCAGGAGTACTTTACATTTTCTCCATTCGATTTCTGTGTAAGTATTGATAAGTTTATTCATTGCTATTTACCCTTAGTGCTGCTATTGTAAATCAGCTATTGCTGTATTGGTAAATCTCTTGCATTATATCTTCTAAATCATTTTGTCAAATATATAATTGATTTTCTATGCATATGAATTTTCTACCTCACCACCCAGTGAATTTTTTGATTCTTAAAAATTTCCAGTTGCTTCTCATATTCTCCAAGTACTTAGTCGTATTCTTTGTAAGGAGTAGACATCTCAATTCCGTTCCCATGATCCTGCTTCCGAGTCCTGTTTTCCAGCCTGTCCGTCTCTTCTAAAAGGTGCCCTGTGTCTGCTGTGACTTTTTGCTTCAGTCCGGACTCTTCACCTTCCTGCACAGAGGTGCTGTCTTTGTCTTGAAACTCTGGGAGAAAGTTTCACATTTTCATGTTTTGTGGCCATCTTTTCCTGGTGCATGTGGTTTGTTGGTGGATTCGTGAAGCATTGGATTCATGTTGTTGTCTTTAAAAACAGATACCCATCATTGCTCGGACTGAGTTCGATTTTTCTGGGCTGGCATTTAGGGAGGTTTCCGTGGGGAGAAAGAGGGGGCAGCTTAGGTTACAGTGCCAGGATCCAATCAGCATCCACCAGCCGCTTCCTACCAAGGCGGCTCCTCTGTTGAAGGTTTGCGTTGAAGGTTTGCGTAGCCCTCCTGCTCCGGCACTTTCCTGCTCCGGCCCTTGCAAATCCACTGCTTTTCAGACAAAATCAGGGGAAAATTCAATTGCCGGACGGATTCTCCACTAGAGGGTGAACATCTTCCTTTAAAGGGCTTTCTCAGAACCCTTCTGTAGCCTGCCGCTTCCAGGACTTGGTTCCTCCATGGCTTCTAACCAGTCTTGGTGGCATTTGTGGTCACCCCTAGATATGATCTCTGTCCCATTTTACTGAAGGCTGAATGTGAGAGATTTTTAAACATTTTATGCACTGCTTTTAGATGGTTTTGTTGGAGGGGGAAAATCTGCTGGCCAAACTGCTCGGTAGCACCAGGCTGGATGCGTCTCCTCGACCTGCAGGGAAATTGCTCCGGCATCGCCAGGTCTGGGCTGGAGCCATTTGTGATGTGGCTGAAACCATGGGCTGTGCAGGGGGCGGGGGAGCGGTGCATTACCCACTGTCACCCCGTCCGGTGGCTCAGGTGACCTGTTTCTGTCACAGGTCTGTGTCTTTTCCTACACACGTGGACACACACACTCACACGTATATGTGTGTGTGTGTAAGAGTGTGTGAGGAAGAGGAGTATCGGGTAGAGAGGAAGGTGAAGATAAACGGGAACGAAAGTGTCCCCTGAACTGGGAGAGAAGCGACTTCCCTGGGACTTGGAAACCCGGGACAGAAACAGGATGCTGAGCCCAGGGCACTGGGAGGGCCGGGGCGGGAGGCACTGAGGTGCGCAGGCTGTTTTGGGTGATGCTTGGTGGTCAGGAGGGAAAGTGTACAGGGTCAAATCCCAAGTCAGGCTCGGGAATCTCTCTTCAGATCTGAAGAGGAGCTGATTTAGAGACTGGCGTGAATATCTGCCCAGCGTGGAGCTGTGTCAGACCCCAGAGCAGACGCCCAGGCCAGGGCTGTGCGACTTGTTCATGCCAGGATTCCTCACGTAGCGGTGAGAGCCGGCCCCACCCTGAGGCCCAGCCCTGCCTGCCGGTAACTTCCCTGGCACTCTCCTCTCCAGCAAACTGAGCCCTAGCCAGGACGCCCAGGCTGCTCCTCTCACCTGCCGTGTTTCTACCCTCAGTGTTGGACTGTGGCCAGCACGTCTCTGCCCCAGCAGTCGAGCGCAGCTGTACTTCTTACGGCCTATCCAGGCCCACTGCCACCCTCTTGGAGCAGGTTATAACCATCCTCGTGAGACAGTTCACAGCGGTTCCTGATTAGCATCTCAGCCTCTACGCCTACCACACACTGTCCTGGAATTGTCCTCACACTTGTTAGGCCGTTGGGTCCCATCTTTTTACCCCTCCACCTGCCCATGCATTGCACCTGTTCCTCAGCCTCCACCACAGAAAGACAAAGCGAACAAGCCTCCTCGCTCTGAGAGGATTCGAACACTGCTCCAAGAACAGCAGCGGAAGCAACTGGCCGAACAGTGACTTCAAGCTGTGAAGGAGACGGCGGCGAGGCATGCGCAGGCGGGAAGACAGAGTGCAAGGCTGTTCCCACTGCACCGAGGAGGCCGGGCCAGCTGCCTGGTGCACAGTGAGGGGCTGAATCTGTGAGCTTCAGGGATACGGGGAGCCAAACTGGAGGTGTCATCATGCAGGTGGCATCTAAGGGAATGAGGATTAAGTAGCAAAGAAAACCCTGCCTGCTCTTTGCATGTCCAGTGCTAAGACTGAAGAGAGTCGGACAGTGCAGAAGGGCAGTCGGGAGGACACTCTGTCCCCAGGACAGACAGCTCCAAGGCAGAACAGGGTTTGGGGGAGGGGGTCCAGTGCTGCTGACTGGACAGATCCTTTAAGGACCCATAGTGGGTGTTAGATTTGCTGATGTGGAAGTTACTGGTAAAGGCACAAGAGAAGTCCGAGAGAATTATGAAGTAAAACCTGCTTGTCCTGGTTCAGGGGACCATGGGGGAAATGGACACGCGGGAAGGGGCAGACACACATGGTTTCTCCAAAGAGATTTACTTCTGGGAGAAGAGGAGCAAGGGATACAGACAGTGTATTTTTACAAGAACAAACACTAAACTATATTTTCATGACAGGAAAGGTGCAGACAGACAGAAAGACACCGTGAGGACACAGAGAAGCCCTTGTAGGGACAGCAGCGTCCTGGGAGGGTGAGGACAGCAGCAGTGCACTGAGCCCTGGGGCAGGGCCAGCCTGTGGACATGCAGCCCTCCCTGGGAGCTGGGATCCTGGCTAAGAGGAGTGGTGGCAAGCTCTGTGCCAGGAGTAAGGATGGGGAAGAAGTGGTGAGGTTAGGAGAAGAGAAAAAAGAGAGTGCAAGAAGGAAGGAGAGAAGGGACCGCGGGGACAGTCACCAAGCAGCACGGAGCCTGGTGATCAAAGTTTCAAAGCAAGGTGGCAAATATGCGTGGAGCAGCATTGCTGGACACAGTCCCACGACCGGTGCGCTGGGCTTGGTGTCCTCAGAATGGAGCTGAGGCTCTGAGTTCTGGCAGTGTGGCATTCACAGGCCAGGACTGGCCCGACTTAGTATCTCTCACCCAGGGAAGAGAAAAGAGCACTGGAGTCATAATTACAAGGCTGGTTTCTGAGGCATCAGGTGAAATTAGGCCTAAGAGCAAGTAAGCATTTGTTTCCTGAATTTAGTAGCATGATAGTTTAATGGGCAATGGGATTTTGTTAGTTTGTTCTCTGAAATTTTCTCTGGGCTCTATTGATGTGCACACATCGTTACTATCTAGAACATAAGAGTTGAATGGCATTGTTTGGGCTGAGGTTAACCTGCTCCCTGAGTCTGGAATTAACATTATTTAACCGCCCCATTTGGTGCCCCAGAATAGTGTACTGGGGGTGCGGCTCATTTCTGCAAGGACATTGTGTCATATACTCCTGAAAGGAGTGTGGATGGGGAGGAGGCTAATGTCATTGCCATTTCAAGGCTGTAGAACTGAGTTTGAGAGATGGTACAAAGGTCAGTGAAACCCTGTCTCAAAAAGATAAAAGCAGGGAGGAGCTAAAGATGGCAGATCAGTGAGCAACAAAATACAAAGCCTCCCGGGAGAAACAGCTCATGTGCCAGAATAAAACATCCTGGAAAGACCCAGACAGAGGGAGATGGATCCTCTTGACACAGGAAGAAATTAAAATGTAAAAAAGCTCGTCAAACACACAGTCTTGGGACTACAATTGGAATAGCTAAAATTACTGGACACAGCATTTTCACTGCGACCCATCAAGTTTGCACTGGCCTGAATTACCAAATTCGTGCCAGCCAGCAGAGAAGCCCAAACTCATTCCTGCCGCCACTCACAGGAGCCACAGCTGTGCTGAAGTCAGGGGTTGGTTAGCCCAACAGAAAGTGGAGCAGGTGAAGGGATCTTCATTAATTCACGGTCAGTGCTGGGAATGAGACCACCCCCACAGGAAGGGCATGACCAAATGGGCAACATGTTGGAATCGGGCAGGAGGAGCCTTAACTGGGAGCAACAGTGACTTCAGTTGGTTGCTCCCTCCCCAGAGCAGATTTGTGGGATTTGCTTGGACTGGGTCGTGCCCCTGGCCAGGACCCAATGAGCTGTCCCAAACCAATTCCCTGCACCTAGCACACACTAACCTGGTGAAGGCCCCTGAAGTTTGGCTGGCCTGGGGGGAGGGGCCAGCATATGCAGCCTGTGCTTACACTTCAGTGACAAGAGCAGGCAGGAGAGGGCAGAGGTCCCTCACCAGCATGCTTTGGGGGAAACGTGGCCAACAGGGAAGCAGGCTGGGACCTGCACTGTAACCTATGTGGAGGAAGCCAGGGCCATGACAGGAGAGAGAGGCAGGAGGAGGCCCCTAGCCCAGAACCCTGAGAGCACTGATCCAGGAGAGGGAAAAACAAGGGAGACTGAGGGCAGCAAACATGCAACATCAGACATGGCTTCAATAGACATTAAGAGGGACCTTGTAGACTAGCTCAAAACTGAAATATTAAATCAGGTAAAGCAAGATATGAACAGAGTAATAAAAGAAATGCTCTCAGGAAGCATCTCTCAGGAAGACATAGACAGAAGAAGGAAGGAACACAAAAAACAGAGAGAAACATTCAATAAAGAATATAAAGAAAATATAGAAAACATGAAGCAGATTCAAAGAGATAACCAGGAAATTAAAAACTCCATTGAAAGGTGGCAAAACTCCTTAAAAGAAAGTAAGGATAGACTATCAAAACTTGAAGACAAGTTTGCAATGTGTGATCATGAAAGGAAAGATCTCTCAAAAATAACAAGGAAACAGGCAGTAACAATACAAAGGCTAGAAGATGACAAGAGAATCTATAATTTAAGGATAAGAAATGTGAACAAAGAAGCAGGAATACAAATAGGCAAACTACAAAGGCTTTTAATGGAAATAATTAAGGAAAACTCAAGCATGGGAAAAGAAAATGACATTCGGTTATGTGAGACATACAGAACTCCAGCCACCTACAACCAAAACAGAGCTACACCCAGACATATAATAATTAAGATACCAGAAATTCAATATAAAAACAGAATATTAAAATCCATCAGAGAAAAGAAACAGATTACCTATAAAGGTAAGCCCATCAAGATCACGGCAGACTTCTCGACACAGACCATCAGATCAAGAAGAGCTTGGAGCAAAGTATTCCAAGCCCTGAAAGAAAATAACCTCCAGCCCAGATAATGTACCCTGCAAAACTGTCACTAGAAATTAATGGAGAAACAAGATGCTTCCATGACAAAGAGTAACTGGGGGAGTTTGTGACCACCAATCCAACCCTACAGAGAATACTGAAGGATGAGTTAGTTTTCCTCTTTACTTACATTCAACACAGAACTCTTCTGAGCCCAGATTTTGGGGGGGGGGAAGGAGGCAGTACACACCTCCTGGAAGTTGTTGCAGGACCAAGCGGTACTATAATTCAGCTCCACTTCCAATATTATCTAATTGGAGATAGTGTTACATCCCACAGGTTAAGGGCGTAGTCCCACAAATACAAATACAAATACAAAATACCTGTGCTTCTGACTTACTGACTATAAACTGAGGTTTTCAATACCCTTCTTATCATGGCTTACACCTAGATGTCTCCCCAAAGCCTCATGCACTTATAGACGGGGCTTTTCAGAGCTGGCTGATCCAGGGTGTGTGATACTGGGATTAAGAGTGTGTGGTATGGGGCTGGGGATTTAGCTCAGTGGCATAAATGCCTGCCTTGCAAGCAGGTGGCCATGAGTTTGATCCCTGGTACCGATAAAAAAAAAAAAAGAGTGTGTGGTATGGTTGGGGATTTAGCTCAGTGGCACAGGTGCCTGCTTGGCAAGCATGAGGTTGTGAGTTCAATCCCCAGTGCCAATAAATAAATAAATAAAAGTGTGTGGTATTAAACCATTCCACTGATTGGATTAGCATAGTTCTGGATGTGGATAGTGGGAATGCCCACATTACATGTGATGGCATGACCCAAAAGGCTGGCACCCAGATGAGATAAAAGATGTTTTGTTGTGCTATCTCCTGCCTGTTCTTTTTTTTTCTTTGTACTGGACTTGAACTCAGGACCTTGTACTTGCCAGGCAGGCACTGTGCCACTGAGCTATATCCCTGGCTTCTGCCTGTTCTGACATTGTTGCAGGCAGCTGAGTTAGTTAGAAATATTATAGGCAGTCAGACAGGGCTGGGCCCTCAAAGGAGACAGTGCAGAAGTTCAGATATCTTGTGACCTCTGAGGAGACAGGTACCTCCTGCTGTGGGTCAGATCTCAAGACAAAAAGTAAAAAAAATATAACATCCTAAGGATTGATAGTCCAAATAATTCTATCACCCTGAGGAAGTCAAGGGTTACCATCCCAAACGCCCTACGGGAAGTCACTGCTGTGAAGCATGCCAGCTTACTACATGACTTGCTTCCCCATTTGTCCTAGATTTAATCAGTCTTACCTGAGTAATTAATCTTACTGGTTGACCACAGTTCTGCCCCACATTATGCCCATCTTGTGAGTTCTCATTTTTCCTTACCTTGAAACTATCTAACTTCATGATTTTATTGTATAAAAGTCCCTAGAGTGGGGAGGAGCTAAAAATGGCCAATCAGTGAGCAACAAAATGCAAAGCCTCCCAGGAGAAACAACTCATGTGCCAGAATGAAACATCCTGGAGAGATCCAGACAGAGGGAGATGGATCTTCTTGACACAGGAAGAAATTAAAACATAAAAAAGCTCGTCAAACACGCAGTCTTGGGACTACAATTGGAACAGACAAGGCATTTTCACTGCGACCCACCAAGTTTGCGCCTGCTTGAATTCACAAATTTGTGCCGGCTGGCAGAGCCACCCAAACTCATTCTCACCGCCACTCACAGCAGCCACAGCTGCACTGAAGTTGGGCATTGGTGAGTCCAACAGAGAGCAGAGCCAGCAAAGGGATCTTCGTTAATCCACAGTCAGTCCTGGAAATGAGACCCCCCCCACAGAAAGGGTGCGACCAAATGGGTGACATGTTGGAATCGGGCAGGAGGAGCCTGAACTGGGAGCGACAGTGACTTTAGTTAGTTGCTTCCTCCCCAGAGCAGATTTGTGGGATTTGCTTGGACTGGGTTGCACCCCTGGCTGGGACCCAATGAGCCATCCCAAATAGATTCCCTGTACCTAGCACACACTAACCTGGTGAAGACTCCTGAAGTTTGACTGGCCCAGTGGAGAGGGGCCAGCATACACAGCTGCTGCTTACACCTCAGTGACAAGAGCAGGCAGGAGAGGGCAGAGGTCCCTCACCAGCAAGCTTTGGAGGAAGGGGGCTGGGACCTCCTCTGTACAGCTGTGTGGAGGAAGCCAGGACCATGGCAGGAGAGAGAGGCAAGAGGAGGCCCCCAGCCCAGAACCCTGAGAGCACTGATCCAGGAGAGGGAAAAACAAGGGAGAGTGAGGGCGGCAAACACGCAACATCAGACATGGCTTCAATAGACATTAAGAGATATATTCGGGACTTTGTAGACAAGCTCAAAACTGAAATATTAAATCAGGTAAAGCAAGATATAAGTAGAGTAATAAAAGAAGTGCTAAGCATCTCTCAGGAAGACATAGACGGAAGAAGGGAGGGGAACACAAAAAAAGGTGAGAAACATTCGATAAAGAATATTAAGAAAATATAGAATACATGAAGGAGATTCAAAGAGATAACCAGGAAATTAAAAACTCCATTGAAAGGTGGCAAAACTCCTTAAAAGAAAGTAAGGATAGACTATCAAAACTTGAAGACAAGTTTGCAATGTATGATCATGAAAGGAAAGATCTCTTAAAAATAACAAGGAAACAGGCAGTAAAAATACAAAGGCTAGAAGACAACAAGAGAATCTACAATTTAAGAATAAGAAATGTGAACAAATAAGCAGGAATACATACAGGTGAATTACAAAGGCTATTCACGGAAATAATTAAGGAAAACTTCCCAAGCATGGGAAAAGAAAATGACATTCAGTTATGTGAGGCATACAGAACTCCAGCTACCTACAACCAAAACAGAGCTACACCCAGACATATAATAATTAAGATACCAGAAATTCAATATAAAAACAGAATAGTAAAAGCTGTCAGAGAAAAGAAACAGGTTATCTATAAAGGTAAGCCCATCAAGATCACGGCAGGTGGGCTGGGGATTTAGCTCAGTGGCTTAAGTGTCTGCCTGGCAAGTGAGTTCAATCCCCAGTACCAAAAAAAAAAAAAAAAAATCACAGCAGACTTCTTGACACAGACCATCAGATCAAGAAGAGCTTGGAGTGAAGTATTCCAAGCCCTGAAAGAAAATAACCTCCAGCCCAGATTGATATACCCTGAAAAGCTGTCACTAGAAATTAATGGAGAAAAAAGATGTTTCTATGACAAAGAGGAACTGGGGGAATTTGTGACCACAAATCCAACCCTAGAGAGAATACTGAAGGATATTCTAGAGAGAGAAAAAAAATACCAGGATTTTAGGAACAGTGGTGGAAAGGCCTCAATGAGCGGGGCAGGCAGTAGAATGAAGGAGAAAAGTAGACAAAGGCAGAAAAATACCATAGCAGAAATGAGGCAGAGAAGGATGGCTAGAATCTCTAAATAGATGGCCTTGATACACTATAATGTTAATAGTGTACCAGGATTTAAGACCCACATTACTCACACCACTCTGCTTAGATGTATTATATACTGTTCCAGTCATTCTACCTATACTAGATTGAGGGCACAGACAGTTATCCCAAAAATAACAGGATATAGTACGGTAATCATCCTTAATTTCCTATTAACTTAATCTAAAGCTCTGTATAGCCTACACTGTTTTACCATGATTGACTGTAATCAAATTTGGTTTGTTAGATCACTGTTTTTTATTGATAGATTTTATCAAAAGCTGTTATGATTGATAGTATCAAGTCTGAGAGTATAGGCAACTGCACTGAAGATGACAAGATTCACTAGAATATCCACACTAGTTTGATTATTACCTACCTTTGAAGTTTTATACTGTCTAAAATGTTTTATTTTTACTAATATTGTTATGTACTGCTATATTCAATTATACTGCTATATTCAATTATGCCTGATGATATAGACATTCTATTGAAGATAATAAGAAACAACACAGTAATCATTGTAGATCACCTTGTACTGTGGTTTTGTAAGACTTTTTGGTTTCATGTTTTTATAGGAATTTGTTTTGTTCTGTCTTGCTATGTTTTGTTTTCCCCTCTAATACAGAAAGGATAGAAATACATATAGAGACTCATGCATGCGTAGCTGTTTACAGTCTCACTGTTTGAATATCTACTTTGTATGCTTTAATTTTGTAACTTGAACAACTATTTCTAAGAGAACAATATGTGATTTATCAACTAGTGATTTCTTACTGTTTATCTTTTTTTAAAATTTTGTATTATCTCTACCCTTTACATGTTTTTTTTTCTTCTTTAAATAGAAAAAAGATAAAAGCAAAAAAAAAAGAGAGAGAGAGATGGTACAGAACGCTTCCAGGGTACAGGAGTTCTACAAGAAGGTCGGGAATGCAAAACCAGCCAGCCTAACACATGTTATGGCTTGCATCTAGATGTCCCCCCAATGTCTCATGCAGCCATAGGTGGAGCTTTTTCAGAGGTGGTTGGATCCAGAGTGTGTGAATGTGGAATTAAATGTGAGTGATTACTAAATCAGTCCAATGATTGGTTTTGCAAAATTCTGACTAAGATTGCTATTTGCTCTAAGTGTGGGTAGCATAGATAGGATATAAAGGGACAGAAAGAAGCTGCTATTGTCACTTGCAGTTTGCTGCCTTTCTGACTTATGCCTGCCTTGAGCCATTTCTCCTCCTCTGCCAAGCTCCTCTACCAAGCCACCCTGATTTGGAGCCAGCTGATTACACAAACTGTGATTCAAATAAACTTTCTTCCCTCAGCTTTGGGTGTTGTGTATTTTGTCTCCTCAGCAGTGAGAACACTTATGGAGCACTCCCACAGCACATCCACTGGACCCTGACTTTCTAGCAGTTTGAGCCACTGACTCCTCCCCCATAGGACATTGGATCTGCTGGTTCACAACCCTGCACGGGACCCATCTGCAGATAGCACTGGGCTTCAGAAGCACCACAGCTGAAGTTAATATGATTTAAAATTGAACATGCTCCTCAGTGGTGGTGAGCCATGAGCTCTGGACTCCAGGAGGTTCCAGGAAAGAGACTGCACAGGTCTGGTCACCAGTACCAAGTAGCATGGACCTCATCTGACCTTGTAGCTCTGAATGCCAACTTATAAACTACCTTAAAATAAAATGCTATAAATAAGCTTTCCTTTGCAACCTCCAGTCCTTACAGGTGACCCTACCCGACCTCCATCCAGAAGGCTCACCCTGCCCATTCTGAGATCAACTGTATTGTTAGAGAACACGAGGAGTTTTAATTCCCTAATTCCTCTGACTCAACCTCAAGCTATCAATAAAGACAGGAACTTCCTGCAAGCTCACATGGGCCAGGCGAGGTGCTATGTGCTCTGCCCACCTTAGCTCACTCCTGCTCTACAGGGCCTGGGAAGGGTGCCCTGGTGGGAGGTGTTTGATAGATGAGAGCCTGGGCCCTAAAGGAGTTAAGCAGAACTGGACTTTCTAGCCCCACCTGATGCCTGGCTGACATCGCCGTGCATCTCTGAGCTCTTTAACTGCACAGGGAGGCTTCTCAATGCTCTGCCTCCCCGTCCACTGCCCACTCCGCGCAGCACCACCCTTCACCAGGTTACTTCTCTTGCTTCACTGTCTCCAGTTTCTCCAAACTTTTTTCATTCAGAGTTCAGCTGGTGCTTTCTAAAACTACTTTAGTTAGCTGTAAACAGTCCTCCTATTTGAGTTTTTCCAAATTCCTACTCCACTATGCTAGTTCTGGAGTGATTACATCTTCTTGAGGTTTAATGAAGATCATTTGTAGTCCTCATGTGATAAAGCACTGCTCACTGAGGGAAATGGACTTTACAGAGTGATCTGAATTACTTCCCTCAGTGGTAGTGAATCTCCAGCTACCCCCAATCCCTGTCTTCACACCATACACACTGTGTGCTGTTCTCCAGAGGTCACACACTGTGCACAGCAGTGGAGTCCAACCCAAAGGAAGGCTATGCTGTGCTGCTGGTTCACATGTACCACCACACGTGTGTGTGTGTGTGTGTGTGTTTCTACTGCTATTTTAAGCACTATTTTGCTGCCATTTTCATTGTTTCTTTAGATTAGAGCACCCCTATCCATGTAGTCAAAACTTCCTTACTTTTTGAGGTCCAGATAAACTATGGCCATATCTGTGAAGTCCTTTCAATAAATTCAATGACCCATAGTTTTCTTTGTATTGGTAATGGAGTTCTTTCCTAACTATCAATGTGCATCTTCTGGCAAACTGGCCAAATCTTGGAAAGAGATTCTGTTTGGGACCCTCTTATTTAGTAGCCACAACCTCAGCCACTGTGCATCCCCAGTGAATGAACCCTGAATAAATTCATCTGCAGTAAGAAGTTCTTTTTTGCCTCTTCATTAAAGTCTTTTCCTCACCAATTGTGTGACCACCCAATGAAATGCCTTATTAGCTCATGTAGAACGGGCTGATGAAATGGTAGCTTTTCAGTAAAATATCAGTAAACCAAGTTAAATAAGCTATGAGAATATACATCATGACCAAGTAGGATTTATCCCTGGCAGCTAACACTAGTTTAACAGGTATAAATCAATCAATATGATATGTCTAAGTGTGGAATGAAAGAAATCACACGATTATTTCAATCAACACAAAAAGGCATTTTCATCATTCAACTTTCAATTAAAAAGAAGCTAGTAGTAAAAATTTTAAAAATTAGCATATATGTGCTACTAGTTTTTTTGTAAGAGTTTTTATGCATATCTTGTACTTTGAATAATTACTTTTAAGATTATAGTATTCACATGTTAACAATTGTTATTTTACTATTTTGTTACAAAACGTATTTTTCATAAAATAAAAAAATAAATTTTAAGAAGTTCAGTTTTCTTTCTGGATAAAAACTCAGGTGTTTTCACCACACTGGTTCTTTCTACCAAAGAGCAAAGGATATCTTTCCATTTTCTGATATCCTCTTCGATCTCCTTTTTCAGAGTGATGTAATTTTCAATGTAGAGGTCCTTTACATCCTTTGTTAGATGGATTCCTAGGTATTTCATTTTTTAGATGCTATTGTGAAAGGCATTGTTTCCCTATTTTATCTCATTGAGTTTGTTACTCGTGTACAAAAAGGCTGTTGATTTTGGAGTGTTGACCTTGTACTCTACTGAATTTTGTGATTAAATCTAGAAGTCTTTTGGTGTTTTGGGGGTCTTCGATGTAGAGTATCATGCCATCTGAAAATAATGATAATTTAACTTTTTTAAATTTTATTTTACAGAGAATAAAACAAAAGAGGACAGATTAAAGCAGATCAGAACAGAACAATGCAAGCAACAGAGCACTTCACAAGAAAATTGGATATCAACAGTAGCTACCATAATGTCTCTTTCTTTGAAATAGTTGAGTATAGCTTCACACACAATAATATCAAACATAACAAAATAGAATACAACCATTCAAGAGAATGAAATTATTACAAGCATTCTGAACCAAATAACAAGATGAACAATGGCTACTATAATATCTCATTTTCCATAAAAACATTTGCTTATACTATCATACATATTAAAATCCAATAAGACACAACATGATAGAACCAATGGAAACAGAAGAACAAAAGCATGTTAGGACTTCAAAGCAAGATGATATTAAATCAGCAATGGCTGCCATAATGTCTTGTTTTCTTCAAAGTAGCTGTTCATACCATCACATATAATAAAATCAAACAAAATAGAATAAAACCATTCCAACCAATGAACGAAAACATTATAAGACTTCAAAGCAATATAATGGGGAACCATGATGACTATACAATCTTATGTTCTCTTACCATTTCTTACACTAGGGAGACGATACGGTATTTATACATGTGAGTTTGATTATTTCGCTTATGAGTATGGTCTCAAATTGTATCCATTTATTTATAAATATCTCAATGTGATCATTCTTTAGAGTTGAGTAGTACTCCATTGTATAAAAGTACCACAATTTTTTTATCCATTCCTCAGTTGATGGACACTTAGGTTGTTTTCAAGATCTGGCTATTACAAATTGTGCTTCTGTAAACATGGGTGCACATATATCACTATGGTACGATGTTTTCAGTTCTTCTGGGAATATGCCTAGGAGTGGAATAGCTGGGTCAAATGGGACTTCCAATCCCAGCTTTTTGAGGAATCTCCAGACTGACCTCCACAGTGGTTGCACCAGTCTACACTCCCACCAACAGTGCAGAAGAGTTCCTTTTCCCCACAGCCTCTCCAGCATTTGTTGTTGGTAGTTTTCTTTATCCTGGCCATTATTTCTGGAGTGAGATGGAATCTTGGTGTGGTTTTAGCTTGCATTTCTCTAATAACCAATAATGCTGAACATTTTTTCATGTATTTATTTGCCATTTGTATTTCATCTGAGAACTGTGTGTTCATCTTGGATGCCCATTTTTGGATTGGGTCTTTGAATTTAGGGGGTCTGATTCTTTTTATTCTTCATAAGTTCTAGACAGAAGTCCTTTGTCTGAGGGACAGTTCACTAAGATTTTTTCCCTGTTTGTGGGTTTTCACTCTGCTGGAGATTTCTTTGGACATGCAGAAACTCTTTAATAAAACATGATCCCAATTATTGATTCTGGGAAGTATTTCCCATGCAGTTTGGTTCTTGTTTATGAATTCTCTACCAACCCCTATGTCTTCCAAGATTTTTACCTACTTTGTCTTCCAACAGGTTTAGTGTTTCTTATCTTTATTCCTTATATTTCTTTCTCTTGTCTAATTGCTCTGGCTAATGCTTCCAGAACTATATTGAATAGGCATGGTGATAGTGGGCATCCTTGTCTTGTTCCTGGTTTTAGAATGAAAGCTTTCAGTTTTGGTCCATTTACATGATGTTGGCTGTTCTTGTCACTGATGGCTTTTCTCAGATTGAGCTAACGACCATCTATTCCAATTTTCTGTGGGGTTTTTTTCATGAATGGGTGCTGGACTTTGTCAAAAGCTTTTTCTGCATCTTTTGAGATGATCATACGATTTTTGTCTTTGGCACTTTTAATATGGTGTATAAACATTTACTGATTTGCATATGTTACGATCCCTGTGTCCCTGGTCCCACTTGGTCATGGTATATACATTTTAATGACTTGCTGCTTTCTGTCTTCCAGTATCTTACTGGGGATTTTTGTCTCTATGTTTATTAGGAAATTGGCCTACGGTTCTCTTTCTTGGTTGGGTCCTTCTCTGCTCTTGATTTCAGGACAGTGCTTCCTTCCAGGAATGAGTTTTGGAGTATTGCTTCCCTTTCAGTTTCATTAAAGAGCTTGAGAAGTAGTGGTATTAGATCTTCTCTAAGTTTCTTCTCACATTCAGCAGCAAATTTATTCATGCCTGGGCTTTTCTTCATTGGTAGGTTTTTAATTACATCTTCAATTTCATTGACTGATATTTGGTTTATTTAGAATTTTTATACTTCTTGACTCAGCTTTGGTAATTCATATGTATCTAGAAATATTTCTATTTCTTCTGCATTTTTCATCTTATTAGAATACATGTTCCCAAAGTACAGATGATCTTCTGGAATTCATTCCTAATGGCATGGATTTGAGTCTTTTTCTTTTTCTAAGGTTTTGTTGATTTGATTTAATGTTTCAATGCAACAACTCTTTGATTCATTGATTCTTTGTATTGTTTTCTTAGTTGTCCTTGCATTGATTTCTCCTCTGATCTTACTAATTTCCTCCCCTGTACAAGCTTTGGGCTTTACTTGCTCTTCTTTTCCTAGCAGTTTGAGGTCAATATTAAGTTGTTTATTTGAACTTGCTCTATTTTCCTGATACAGGTATTCACTGCTATAAATTTCTCTCATAAGCCTACTTTCAACAAAGCTTGGAAATAGCCAGTGCCCATAAACTGATGAATGGATAAAGAAGAAGGGTTTTTAATACAAAGGAGTACTATGCTGGCATAAAAAGGATAAGTTTGAGACATTTCTAGCAAAATGAATGCACCTTGAGGCCATTCTCTTAAGTGAAATGCATAGGATATACATATGTAAATACTGCATTGTTTCTCTAGTGGGAAAAACTGAAAGTGTAAATAAGGACCAAAAGGAATCATGGATATTGTAAAATAGGAAGAAAATGTTCAAGGAGGAAGAGGAGCTGAGGGGGGAGTAAAGAAAGGGAAAAGAAAAAAATGGAAATAAATTTTTGTAAATAAGGAAGGAAAGAGTGGGTGAAGGGAGGTAGGGAAACAGGAAAAAAAAAAGAATCAAGTTATCTCATGTACAGGTACAAATTCCCCAGAATGGATGTGACCATTATGTGTACCTAAAATGTATCAATAAATTTAACTAATAAAAAACTTTTAGCAGTATAAGTATAGAAGATTTTCCACTAAGAGCTAGCATTAAACAAAGATACCCATTTTTACCACTTCTGTTCAACACAAAACTAGAAGTAGTAGTAACAGTAACCAGAGAAAAGAAAGAAAGTCACCAAATTAGAAGCAAAATTATCACTATTCATAGATGACTGGACCCAGTATTTAAACACATACAAGCATACTCACATGGCTATAAGGACTGAAATAAATTCAGTAAAGTTGCATGATATAAAATCACCATTGAAAAGCCAGCAGCATTTCCATATGTACACATAGAAATGGCCTAGCCAAAAAGGAAATCAGGAAGATAATCTTGTTTATGAAAACAAAAAGAAATACTTTGGAAAAATGTAAGGAAGCAAAAAATTTATACAGTAAAAGCTACAAAAAATTAATGAAAGAAATTAAAGAAGATAATGTTAAAGAAAATATAACCCATATTCATGAGTTGAACAAATATCAATACTACCCAAAGCAGTATACAAATTCAATGAAATCCTCCTCACATTCCACTTGCATTCATTACTGAAATATAAAAAAACCCCTAAAATTCATATTGAACCATAAAAGAAAGAAACCTCCATATGGCCAAAGCAATACTAAAAAAAGAAAAAAACTGGAAGTAGCACATTTTCTAATTTAAAATTACTGCACAAAGTTGCAGTAATCCAAGTGTATGGAACTGGCATAAAAACAGAAACATAGACCAAGGGACTGAGCAGCGGGCTCCTGAACACGCAAACGAAGCGTCAACACTCAACAAGGGCGCGAGGAGGGCCCAGCAGGGAAGGGTGGTCTCCACCATAAACCACTGCTGGGAGCACTGGCTTTCCCTGTGCAAAAGAATGGAATTAAACTCTCAAAAATCAATGAAAAGTGCACAGAAGGCCTTAACTTACGGTCCAAACCATGAACTTCTACAAAGGAACATGGGGAAACGCTCAGACGTTGGCCACCGCAGCAACTGCTTCGAAATCACATGGGACACTCACGCTTCAAAAGCACAAATGGACAAAGGGGCTACAGCAAACAAAAACACTTCTGCATAACAAATAACGGAGTGAGGAGGCAACCTATGGAGAGGGAGAAATCAGCAAATCAGGCGTCTGACAAGGGCCCCCAAACCAAAATGTTGTAACAGTGGCAACTCTTACAAGGCAATAGCAAAGAAAAAAACAAAAAACACCCAATTCTAAAATGAGCAAAGGATCTGGACCGAACTTGCTCCAAAGAAGACAAGCTATCCCCCCTCAGACCACGCTGGAGGCCTGCTATCAGAAAGACAAGGGATGAGTACTGCCTGGGCAGGAGCAGGGAAACCTCTGTACACGCTCCTGTGAACATGGAGTTACTCAATGCACGCAAGACAGGGCAGCCCTACAACCCAGCATCGCTCCCAAATCCACCCGAAGGGGCCCAAATCACCGCCTTATAGAGCTCTCGCACCCCAACAGCACTGTAGTGCCACTCACACAGCCCAGCTATGAAGCCACCCGAGCGCCCACAAGGAAGGAAAGTACACAGAAAGCACCGCGGGAGCCCAGCAGGAAACCACCCAGCTGTCCAGAGAATGAGGGCGACCCTCAGTGTTCGGAACTGAAATGCACCTGGAGCTCACTATGCTACGCTAATCAGAGGTCACACATTCATTAAAACAAAAATACTCTTCAGCAGGGAGGGGGCCGGCAGAGGAAATGCGAACAGGCAGACACTGTGAGATGAGAAAAATCTAGGGACTGAATGTATAGCATGAACATAAAATTGTACTTAGTAAAATTGTACGAGAGAGTTTTGCTAAGTAGATTTCAGCTGCTTTTGTCACAAAAGTAACCATGTGAGGTGACAACTGTTACTTTGCTAAGTGTTTTCCTGTCTATATGTATGCTATAACATCACACTGTAAACCTCAAATAAACACAATGAAGTTTATGTTTTAACAGAGAAACGGTTGTTTTATATGAGATTTGAGCAAATGTAGGTTTCTGAAATCTCTTTACAGATTAATAAGGTGACTTATCAAAGTTAGCTCTACCTGACTTCTAAGTATATCGCACAGGAAGTGTGTAGATAACCTTCCTCTCTGTCTCGCATTGTTCACAGGATCAAACAATAACGTGCATTTTGAAAAATAATCTTGCTTGTATCACAAATTTCTTAGGTGGTAATTTTTTCATTCATCAGATCTGCACATTCACCTCCAATTTCAAGTTTTGCTGCTTCACAGGAAACTCTTTGTGAACCACATCCTGCATGACCTGTATCTTTGAGATTTTCTTTTCCTCTCTTATGCCACACATTAAAATACAAGATGTAACTCCTAGGAATTCAGATCTAGACTGAGAAAGAAAACACAGCCATTCATAGGAGTGAAAAGATGCATGGGAGTTGGGTTACAGACCTCAAGCAGGCAGGCGTCCACCTGAGGAGCAACGGTTACTTTCCACACTGCAGAAGCAGATACAGGAGCGCAGTTGCTATGGACACTAATCTCCCAAAGACCAGACTTGCAAGGAGCTGCTTTTGGTTTTCGCCAAGGAAATCTGCAGACAGCCCCGAGTGCAGGCAGCTGGCCCCAGCGCCAATGCACATGTGCACAGCTGTGAACATTATGTGTCTCGCTCTTTCCCTGTCTGCATGACACCTTCTGCAGGTGTGGGTAGGGCAGCAGGGAGGAGCCCGCCTGGGCCCACTGCCCCTGACCCTCCATGCCAGGAGGGATACCAGAGATTCCAGACACAGCTCTAAATCTTTCTTTGTAAAGGTTTTCTTTCTGTGTGATCCAGCTTCCTCCCACTGGGGCTTGTGTCCGGAGTCCCCTTCCTAGAGCTTCACGTGGTCACAGCTGGGGCTTCTCAGAGGTGGCTGGATGTGACACTGGGATCGATTGATGGTGCAACACTAGGATCAGGGGCACCAGGATTAAAGCTGCCTGCCCTAAGTAGCCTGGATGAGATATAATGGACAGAAAGAGCTGCGGTCGTCCCTTGCTGCTTCTGACCTCCATGAGCTTTGGCCTCTGTGATGCCCCTCTGCCATATGCCACCCTGCCTTGGAGCCAGCCGACTGTGGACTGAAACTTCCACAACCTGTGAGCCAAATAAACCTTTCCTCACTTAACCTGTGGGTGTTGCGTATTCTGTCTCAGCGATGAGAAAAGTAACTGAGACACCTCCTAATTATTCAGCAGGGGCTTTGATTCTGTATCGCTGGCCCTCGGTTAACACGACCAGGTGCTGTTCCTCTGAGGACACGCCTCACAGTCTCTTGATAGAGCATTAAATCAGCCCCTAACTGTTCTAATAGGAGAACATAAACAGCCAACATGATAAGTGGACATCTTTTTTTTTCAAAATAAATGTGTCTATCAGAAGTAATTAACTTTCATACTTTTACTGAGGCGGTTAGAGGTTAACCACCAACGGGTGAACTGCATGCAAAGTCTAAAGGACACCGGGAGCCCCGAGAACTGCTGAGTGAGAACAGTTACCTCGTTTGCTTTACTTTAAGAATAATGCAGTGCTTGGCCTGTTGGGTTTTCTCTGGTTTGACGCACTGCATGGATGGCTCTTCTCCTGAGCATAGGACCTGTCTTTCCAGACCTTTTAACAGTATGAAGTTCAGTCTTTGTTCTGAAGGTTGAAAAGTGTCTCTGCCTCTGTGAGCCTCGAGGCCAACTGCAGAAGAAGTGGGGAGGGATCTGTGTACTTCTGACAGAGCACACTCGTTCCCTAATTAAACCAACTATTCAAAAAGACTTGTAACTTCTGAAATTCCATGTTTACGAGTCTTAATTTTTAAATGATTACACCAAAGCTGTGACACCTCAACAATACAATAAGTCAAGCCTGGGACTAGAAAATAACTAGCCTTTAACTCTCTGAACTTGATCCCCTCTGAGCTTTGATTTTTTTCACCTAGGAAAGTCGGAACCGATGATCATGGAAGGCTTCAACTGAAGGCAAAAGAGAAGGGCTACTTGGGATCTTTGATGATCTGGGTTAGATTTGGTGGTTGCAGCAGTAGGGATCCCACTTCATCTCACTCAGCTGTGACATGAGCCTCGAACAACAGCTGTGGGAAGGCTGCGGGTGGGGCAGCCCCAGCGGACCCAGCACGGCCTGCGCCCATGCGGTGGGCGCCTGCCGGCAGCAGGATTGTGTTTTAAGGGCAAGGAGACAAGAGGCTGAGCACATGATCTGGTCTAGTAATTTCCACCCTGGCACTCGGGGCAGGAAGGGCAGGAGCTTGTCACTGTCCTTCACCGGCAAGATGTCCCTCAGCCTGTTGAAATTGGAGCTGCCAGGGTTTAAAAAAGGAACGGCATCAGGGTAGAGGCACCACATCCTGGCACCAGATGCTCCCCATAGTTTCCACTGCCCCGGCTCCCCCCGCCCCAGGCTCCGAGCCACTTCTATTTAAACCCCAGGCTCCTGGCCGGACCAGCTCAGGCCTCCGCAGGGTCAGGGAAGGCACAGGCAGCATGGCCCCGGGAGAGAGGGAGCGGGAGGAGGGGCCGGCCAAGAGGGCCCTCCGCAAGGTGCACACGGCCACCCTGGTCATCAACCTGGCCCGCGGCTGGCAGCAGTGGGCCACCGAGAACAGCACCAGGCAGGCCCAGGAGCCTCCAGGCTGGGTGCCAGGAAGGACGGAGCACACAGCCCCTGCTCTCAAGCCAGCCACGCATCCCACTGCCCTCCAGGATGCCCAGAGGGTCACAAAGTCCCTGCCCCCAAAGCCAGAGGGAAACGAAAGCGGACATGGCTCAGAGGAAGCCCCTGAAGCTTCATGCATCAAAAGGAAAGAGGTGACCAAAAGCATCGTGAGCAAGGCTTACGAGAGAGGGGGTGACATGGGCGCCCTCAGCCACAGGTATGAGCAGGAGGGTGGCCCACCTGGGCCCGCACAGCCCGAGGACGCCCTGGACAGGCTCCTCCACGGCCGTGGGTCCCCGACGCGCAGGAGGAAGTGTGCCCACCTGGTGTCAGAGCTGAGCAGAGGCTGGAAGGAGCTGGGGCAGGAGGGCCCCCCATGGAAGAGTGACAGCGTGGACACAGAGGACAGCGGCTACAGTGAAGCTGAGGAAAGGCCGGAGCAGGAGGTGGCCCAGGTGGCTGTCACCAGGATCAAGCGCCCTTTGGCCTCCCAGTAAGTGGACGCAGTCTGCACCCCCAGGCCTGGGTCACTAGGGCTCCGGGAACAAGGGAGGATCTCAGAGGCCAGGTAGGCCCCGAAGGACAGTGCCAGCCCAGCCCAGAGCCTGTGGTCCCTTCCCAGGACGCAGCCTGCAGTTCTGGAGCACGGCCTGTGCACAGCCTCTTCTCAGGTGGCAGGGTCGTGGCTCCGGGGTCTCTGTGTCCCTAGCTGTGGGCAGGGCGCTTATACCACAGGCCATTCCCACGCCACTCAGCAGAGCCCCAGGTTCCAGGGAGCCCCTCTGAGCTGCGCACTGCCCTGCCGGAGCCATGCCTCAAGATGGCAGGAAGGAGTCCTCTGGGCTGGGAACAGGGGGCCAAAGCGCTCCTTCCCTCCCAGGTCCCTCACTTGGGGGGAACCTGTGTCAGGCAGACAAGGGTAGCCCCAGCCAGCAGTAAATTCCGTAGAAGCCCACTGGGACTTTTTGCCAGAGCAGACTCTCAACCACCACTCCAGAGAGCAAGGTGGCGCTATTGAGTCAGCACCAACAGGCATTTTGTCACTTGTCATTTGTGAGCGTCTTTCTCTCCCAAAGGTTGGCTCCTTCCTCCCCAGCCCAGTTCCAGAGCCAGGAATGCTTTCCTGGGACGGGGGAGCAAACATGCCAGGAGAGCACAGGCCGGGCCTCCCGCCAGCTGCAGGGCTCCGTGCCTGAGGTCAGGGCCGTTGTGCTGCCTTCTGACGTCCAGCCCTCTAGCCTCCCTGACAGCAGGACCCATGGTAGAAGAGCAGGCCAAGAGGGTCAGCCTGGACATAGCAGGGTCCATCTGTGGGAGGCCATGGGGGACACTGTCACCTTCTCACAGATCCCAGGTCCCCCTGCACGTCCACACAGGGACCCAGGGAGGGATCGCGAGCCTGCTTGGTGCCGACAATGCCAGGCAGGTGTCCCACGTCATAACCTGCCATGACCGTGACACGTTGGTCCCCACAGCTACATGGTGTCCAATCACTCAGCAGAGAGGCGCCAGGTCATGCCCTGTTCAGAGCTGACAGGGCAGGGAAGGGGCATGTTTAGAAACGCGTCTCGGAGAGTGAGGCCAGGCTGCCAGGGTGGGTTCCTCATGGCACCTGCGAGGCTCCGTCTCCTCACATGCAGCAGGGCAGGAGAAGCGTTCTGATGGACTGGGAGAAAATTCCTAGAAACGAAGAAACTGAGAAAAAGCCCTGAATTCCATGTTGGGCCCCCTAAAATACCTGCCAGTCTTTGACTGTTGCTTTGATTTCTTTCAACTTACACATACAAGATTATTGCTCTGAAGTATAAACTTTTTCACATTTTCACTGAAAAATTTAAAAAATAGATAATCTAGCATTGCTACACTCACTGGCCAACATGACACCCTGAGTATAGCCTTTCTCATCTAACTTAAACCTGGAATTTCCAGACTTTAAAAACTGAAAATATAAAAAATTCAGTATTTACAGAATGAGATCATTTTTCTTTGTTTTTCTTTCCTCTTATTACTGGAAGTTACAATTAGACAATGCAACGAGGTCTAAAAAGTGATGCTTGTGAACAATAAACATTTCTTTTTCATGGATTCACTACCATGCAAGCCCCACCCCCTCCTCCAAAAGACACTGATTTCTAACACTCGGTCTTAAATTCCACGAAAAACCTGAAGATAGGGTTGGGGATTTAGCTCAGCATCATAAGCACCTGCCTGGCAAGTGCAAGGTCCTAAATTCAATCCCCGGTACCAACAAACAAACAAAACCTGAAGATAAAGCCTACAACAAAGAATCAGAGACCCAGATAACATATAGTTTAAACAGATTACCCCTGGATGCTACTTTAAATTAAAATCATAATACCAAACAGATTTAAAAAAGGAAAAGTTATCACATGGACCCAACATGCTCTTCACTCAGGCGCACGCTCCTTCTTCAGCCTGGGGCACAAATGTTTCATTAGTCATGGCTGTGTCAGCAACTCAAATCTGGGTTGCTCAGGTTATTTTATGTTGATGAACGTGGACCTCAGCGGTTATTTGCTGGTTTTTCCAAACCAGCAAAATCTAGCAGGAGCCTGAGACAGCGGCTGGCAGGCAGCTGGTCACAGCACCCTTGGCGCCACCAGATGGACAGGGGATGTTGTCTTGCCTTGCACAGCTGGAGCACAGCTGGTGCTCAGGAGACCAAGCAGGAATCTGAGAGCTGCTCGCTGAACTTCCTCCAGAGGTGTTCCAGGTCTTCCCTGGCAGGCGGCCCGCCTCAAGCATGTCAGGTCTGGGTCCTGCCAAGACCAGCTGCAGGGGACAGGGCCGGAGCTTTCATGTGGGCAGCTGAGCCCACCACAGCTGCAGGGGACAGGGCCCAAGCTCTCATGTGGGCAGCTGAGTGGGAGCAGATAACCAGGGACCAGGGCCAAGAACCATGTGGCCTCCCGCACCATCTCAGAGATAGAGACTGGAGCACTTTTGTGACACAGGGTAGATTTTGGATGCTGCGTTCTCCCAGTTAACTCCATGCCACTTTCCTGCACATGCCTACAGAGGGCAACAGCGCTACAACAGTCACTGCAGAGGACAGTGAGGCTGGGGGCAAGGCCAGGACTTCGGGAGGAGGGACATTCACCACCTAGGGGCCCCAGTGAGTGCCCTGTGCACTGGTCACCTCCCAGGGGCAGCCCTCTAGAACTAGGGCCCTGGAGCCTTCTGGGCCAGGCATAAGCCCCAGAACAAGCTCGGCCACACTCAGGCTGGGGCCTCCTGCCAGAAGACTTGAACATCCTGGAGAGGATGACAGTGTGGTCATCGCCCTGCCCAGCAAAGAGTCTGGACAGTGTGGATGCCCAAAGCCCACTTGTGCCGGGCAGGCAGGGACTCCACGTAGATGTCGCAGCGTGCCTAGGCTGGACACCTGGCACTGGCAGGGAGGGCAGGTCACTGCGAGGCTGAGGAGGCCAAGCTCTGGTGTGCACCTGTGAAAGCAGAGGAGGAAATGTCCCATGGACTGGAAATACATCAATGGTCGGGCAGTTTTGATTTTGCTTTGTTGAGACAATTCTAAGTAGTCCTGGCTGGCGCTGAACTCACTGTGTAACCGAGGCTGAACTTACATCATCTTCCTGCTTCAGCCTCGGAAGTGCTGGGAGGACAGGTATGCAATGTCACAACTGGTTGGCAGGGAAGTTTTTTAAAAACAAAATTTAATCATTTTAAATTAGGTCTGCACCTTGATGATATTACTGGCCCACACTTTGCAAAACCAGGTTTGCCTTGTTGATTAATAAGACGCATTCCAAATTCAAAGGGTGCACACCAAGTGTAACACTGCAGAACAGGGCCAAGTCCAGCCCCAGTTTTGCTTGAATCCGGCTGCACCGCAGTGCCCATGCTTGGCTCCTGGCCACCTTCCTGCAGTCCAGAGTCCAGACCCAGTGCTTTGGTCCATGATGCAGGAAGTTACCGAATCCCCCAGCTTGAAGCAGTGGCGGAGTGCGCAGAGAGGCTGTGGGCAGCAGTGGTGAAAGGCAGCGGAACGGCAGGCAGCCTGCAGAGCCAGTGCTGGCCAGGGTATCTGTGTAGCTCGGGCCTTTAGGGTTTGCACAATCATGGTAGAGCAGTAGACAAGCTCATTAAACCCCACACACGACATCTCTACCTGACTGAATAGTACATGCATGCGAGCTGTCATCAAACTTGTCTTTGGGAAATAACCGATTTTGGATCCTTGAATAAGTGGATTCCCTCAGACACTCTCAGGAGTGCAGTTCTGAAATGTCCATAACATGCAACTTGAACTCAGGCACATTTGCATGAATTTTATGTAAGAAAATTTTTCTCCAAATAGTTTAATATCACATCCTCACATCCTGTTTTTTTACAGAGAAAATAACCAAGAAGGGCATATACACTAAATAATGGGTACATATGAGTTTTCTTCTTTCCTTCCCAACGTTGTGCAGGGTGATTATGAATCTTCACAACGTACACATTATGAAGCTGCACACATCCTGGGTGGTGTGCAAAGGAAAAGCCACACACGCGTGCACTCACACTCTGCCCTCTCTCCCGCAGGGTGGGCAGGTATGCGGAGCAGCTCAACTGCAAGGCCCACCGGAAGCTCAGCCAGGTGGGCAGCCTGAAGGGGAGGTGGCAGCAGTGGGCTGATGAGCATGTCCAGACCCAGAAGCTCAACCCTTTCAGCGAGGAGTTCGACTATGAGCTGGCCATGTCCACGCGCCTGCACCGAGGGGACGAGGGCTACGGCCGGCCCAAGGAGGGCACCAAGACGGCAGAGCGGGCCCAGCGTGCCCAGCAGCACATCCACCGCGAGATCATGGAGATGTGTTTGGTCATCCGCAGCATGGCGCGCCGCCGGCGGGACGGCAGGGTGCAGGTCACCTTCGGGGAGCTCTTTGACAGATATGTCCGCATTTCAGACAAGGTAGTGGGCATCCTGCTGCGTGCCCGGAAGCACGGCCTGGTGCACTTTGAGGGAGAAATGCTGTGGCAGGGCCGCGACGACCACGTGGTCATCACCCTGCTGGAGTGACCAGGTGGCCAGCACCCTGTTGGAGCCTTCACCATGTCAGCTGTGGCCCACTCCTGTCCTACCACTCAACACTGGCCAATTAAAAACTGAAACACAAGCTGGGCTGTAACAGTTAACAGATACTTTTACATAAACCAGTTTTGCACTGGTTCAGAAGAAGCTTGAAAACTGTGACAAAGCACCCAGAAAGCATCAGAAAGCACTCACAGATTATTAAGTGCAACAAGAATACTAATATTTAAAATTCTACTTACCTTTGAAGGAGAAAAATACTCGGTTATCCACTGAAAAAATTACTACAGATTTTAATGAAACATTATGGCCAAGAATGTTGACATCACATAAAGACCGCAAAACAATACAGTGGCAATTTTTGTGAAGAAACATTCCATGAAATTTGGCTAAACTAAAAATTCCCAAGAAGTTGGACGTCTATTGCTTTTGAAGTCACAGTACCTCTTACAAGACAGCCACGTCTTCAGCAAGCACCGGAAGTGCCGTGTTTCCCCAAGGGCTGGAGAGAAGCCCTGGAAATAGGCCACCGTGGCAGAGGATGGTGGAGGTGGTCATGGCAACAGGGGACACGTGGGCTCTCAGCCTCCCTGGAGCATCGATGACAACTGTCTCTCCTTAGAGTCTTAACGAGTCATGCTGCTCACATTTAGTTCAAAGCACAATGGAAAAGAGGGAACAGGGGGTAGAAGAACCTTACTGAAGCACTGCTGAATTAAACACTGATGGAAGACATTTTAATTTTCTTTTGTATGTTAAACACAGAAACATGACCTTGTCTAAAAGTCATGAAAAAGCAGTATTAGACCCATCAAGATTAGAAAAAACAAACGAGACAGCAGATGGGAGGTGGCGAGGAGCCACCGCCTCATGGAACCTGCTGCTTATTAATTTCTTAACTAGATTTAATGGCTTATGCAATCCCCAAAAGGTGGATAATATGTGAAATACAATTCTTGCCAAATTCAAGGCAAATTAAAATACATTATTATACTATTTTGGTGATAAACACAAGAAATAAGGTCAAATTATTATACCTCAAAATATTAAGTATTCATAATTGTTAGGTTTAAAATAAAACACACATTAAATTACCTTAAGAATTGTCTTGGCTTTCTTGTATGATTCTCTTTCAAACTAAAAGTTCCAGTCTCTTAAATGTTTTTGTTTCTGTACAAGATGATACACATTACAACAGTAGAACCTATGTCAAAATTTTTAAAAAGCAGTAATAATAAATGATGCTCTTGTATTTTGTTTTTTATACCATTTTTAGATATTTCACAATCCCACTTTCTTGTGTTTGAAATACAACAAAACCATAGAACATATCCCACAGTCAGAATACTTGGACCAAGGCTTCAAGAGTTCCTGCACATTCAGCCCTGAACATGACTTCACGTGGCCACTGACACAGACTACTCAAAGTCAAGTTGTGTTTGAGGGTGGAGAAATCCTGTTCTCAGCTCTCCGACACTCCCAAACACTTCTGAATCGGGCCTGGCTGTGAACCCAGGACACCCCCCTGAGATGGGGTCATCGAGAGCCGCGCCTGTGACACGGCCGCACACTCTCTTTCCTGAATATCATGCTGAATATCAGTATTTTACTGTAGGACCATTTGTCCTATTACTGTTTTCTGATCTGAAATCCAAAAAAATTTTCTCCTTGGCCAAAATATTATTCTAAAAACTCCATGATAGGGAAATCCACAGTTGAAAAACTTAGGACCTTGTGATAAACAGTAATAGAACTCAGCACACAAGCTTTAGTGAAAATTCTCATATTCTTATTGTCAAAGAAAATTGCATTTTAGAATAGGTAACTACAAATTCCTAGTAACAGGCAGTATACGAGTTCCCAGCCTGCAGGATTTTCCTGTCTAAACTTTTACATGCATCCTGTATATTCCGCGGTGATAATTGTTTTTTTTCTTTTTTTACTCCTGAGTTTTAATCATGCTGTGCCACTGAGCTATATCCCCAGCTTGCAGTGATAATTTTTTCAAGGAAATTCCTTTAAGTTTGTCATATCGGTATTAGATCTAAATTTATTTGCATCCACACAGATGATCAACTATTTTTTCTGTTAATATGGTAAATAGCACCATATTAAAAATGTTGTCTACTTTAGCTTTCCTAGAATAATTGGTTATGATATATTTTATGTATTGCTGAGTTTCATTTGTGATTTTTCAAAATTTTGCAGTTCTGCTGTTACACAATTTTCTATTTTTATGAATATTTTAACATTTTGGCATTAAGGTCATGCTAGCCTCAAAAAGCAATTTTGGAAGTGTTTTTTCTCAGGGCCTTTGGAGAATTAACTTAAAACCAATAGTATTTTTACCTTAAAAACCTAGTGGAACCCATGGAACTAGCTGGGCCTGAGATTTTTTTTTTGTGGAAAGCTGTTTTTCTCCCTAACTGGCAGATTTGAATTCTGAGGATACAAAATGTAACATTTCTCCATTTTCCCTCCATTGGCCAACAGAGTCCCAATGGCTCCCATCTCTCCAGGCCTGTAGAATTCCCTTAACAGGCTTTGCACCCACTCGCCCTGCTCCCGTGAGCTGTGGCACCGCTGAGAACTGGACTGTTCTTGGAGACCGCTGTATTTAATCTTGACCCTGCTTGCTTAGGTTCACCTTGTTTAACTCCTTGAGAGGGAAGCATGCAGTCTTTCCTTCTATCACTCAGTGTTACCATACGGCGAACGTCAACCTCAGAACCTTCTCTGTTACCTATGATCAGTGCGGCATTTCACCCACTGGTACAGCTTCAGATCGACTTGCACACAGGTAATTGTTAAGGCAGTTTACCTTTCCGCGTGGCACGGAGTCCACAGCTGGCCTCATTCCATTGCCCGTCTGCAGCTTCAGGCCAACTCCTGAGCCCCATCCTCAGCTCCCTGTCTGACACCTGAGCAATGCCCTCCCTGTGCTCCCTAACTCCCAAATCTCCTCCCAAAACATGCCTCCTTCCCTTTCTCCATCACTGCTGTTCTTACTCAGCAGCATCGCTTTTCCTGATTATACGACAGGCTCCTATCCTGCCCTTATTTCTAGTCTTCCCTTCAATTTGGAGAGGTTCCCCTGAGTGCAAACTCCATCGTGTCTCTTCCCTGTTCCAATGCTCTCCCATGTCCCTGTGAAACAAACGCCTTTCTTGGCCACGCATACAGAGGTCTTCGAAGCACAGGGCTCGGGGTGTGCTCTCACCCACAGGACAATGTATTTTACAGATACTAAATGAAGTGCTGCTCCCATGTGCGAGGGCCCTGTTTCTGCCTCCCCTCTGTAAACTGCAGTGCGCCTCTAGCTTGACAAAGCCTCAAGTCACTACAACCCCCAGCCCCTACACAATGCAGGTTAGAAGCACTGGTTCAAACCCAGATGACAGTGTTTACCTGATTTCTTAAGTAAGTATGGAAAGGACTTCACTATTAAATAAATTCAAACTCAAGATTATATCTATGTATTTAATTTTATTTGGTGCACATCACTATGAGCTTACTGTAACTGAAATCCATTACAGGATTTTTAAAGTTTTATTTTATGATTAGTCAACTCCACAAAGACAATAATACTGCTGTGGAAGACCAAAGGGAGAAAAAAAACCTCATGTATTTATTTACAATTCCCTATGTTGTAAACATGTAATCTATACACTGTTACTAACATAACGAGAGGGTTATAGAGCCGAGGAAGTGAGGTCCCTATGTTTCTAGTCATATGCAGCAACAGCATCTTATAACAGAATACCAGGTCTGCTTTTGATTAGCATTATGCTTTCTTTAGATAATTATCTCTCAAAAGAACCAAATATATTTAAGTATTTTTCAACTAAAACTATGTAAGCCAATATATTTGGCTTATAATTTCATTTTTAGAATAAAGTGCTCTAAGTAACCTGGCAATTGACGCTTTCTGTAAGAACGAAACTACTTTAAACATTAATTTACAAGATATACAATGTTCATTGAATTGCTGAACTCTCAGCACAAAGTCACTGTCACATGAATAACAGCAGAGTTTTTTTGTTTTTTCTGCATAACATGAAGCTTTGAAATTTAACTGATGAATTATTGCCACAATGGCTTATTACTGGTTTCCTACAAAAGAGGCTAAGAACTACTAGTGTATTCTACCTTTTCACTTGTTTGAGGTCACTTGACAGTAAGTTTGCATATTCACCAAGTCTACTTGAGCTACAATATTGTCTACTACAGTCACTGCTCTTTGTAAGAGCAAATACTACTGAAACAACATATACCACTAAAAAAAGAAAAACACTTCTTTCTTCCTGAACAGAAAAAAGCCTGTATTTTGGGGGCTGATGTGCAACAAGGCTAAAACAACTGAACTATAAAACAGTATATCTGACACAGTATGTTGAGAAATACGCAGCTGATGTAGCCATGTGGTCTGTGTTTATGATAATGCCCTATTAAGCTATAAATATGTAAATACTAGAATTTCTTGCTTAATATATTAAATCCAATAGAATCATTAAGTTCTCGTTCTCCTTTGTCAATTTAAGCTCTTTATCTGAGAAGCTGTGATGAAAGCACATGCCCAAACCTGCAGATCATGTACACTGTAGCCTCACAATCAGAATTCTCCTCAAATCCCACTTCCTTAAAATGAAACTGAGAGGACTTGCAAAATCAAGAAAGAGAATGTGGTAGTGTCAGTCACGACTGGAACTCAGTGCTCTATGAAGTGTGTGTGCTTTTGGCAGGTGGCTTCTCAAGCGTAAGGGGAGCAGGTCCCACCTCACATGCAGGAAGGTATCATGTCCTCAATGTCCCCATGACATTGCTCTACAAAACAAACAATGGAGTTTTAAAAAGCTGGGATCAACACAAGAGCACCATCCTACAGAAGACTGAGAAAACGTGAAGTGAAAACAAACCTGCCTCTAGGATCAAAATGCTGTCAAAATTCAGACAAAAAAGCTATCATACTATGTGAACCGGTGAGGTCTAAACCTAAAGAACTCTGGGACAGGAACGTGATTTGAAAAATAAACTCCAGGAGTGTAGCTGTACTAAGTGGTAACAGACTAATTTTAAAGCACAAGTGACATATTACGTTGTATTGCTTCTTGAACATTCCAAACAATGCTTGTCCATGTCAGGTTTGGGCCATTATCTTGCTCAGACAGACAGCACAGTATTTATTCAAAAGCCCAGATTTCAATGTCTTGGATAAAGAAATCTTCCTTTTTAGAAAGTGTATGGTTCCCAAATGTTTTACAAGAATGGCTTCTTCCATGATAGAGATCTCCATCAAGCCAAAGAGCAAATTCTCCTCTGTAATACATAAAAATAACAATCTCTTATTACTCATGCCTTGAACTGTAAAACAATTTGAATTAGGTGTTTCATTATCCAAAAGGCCTAAAGCCATTCACTCTTCTGAACTCTTCCTTTTCCTTCTTACCCTGACAAGCAATTTTCTTCTGTTCTTATTCCAGTATACAATCATTTCCTTACTCTACAGAGCTCTCTAGAATTCAAACAGAATTAGCTTTTGAGGCAGGGACCAGTCTGCTATTTTCTCTTTTTTTTTTTTGTAACTTATGTGCCATGTGTTTATGAACATATGTATGTATATATGTATGTATGTATATGTGTAGGTAGGTAGGTATTTATTTATTTTCCTTTGATTCAGACAGGGCCTCTCTGGGCAGTTCAGGGTACACTTCAACTCACATAGGAGCCCAGGTTGGCATGGAACTGGTGGTGATTGCCCTCCCCGCAGCCCGGCCGCCCCCCTCCCTCCCCGCCCCGCCTGGCCTCCCCAAGCCCCGCCCCACCCTGCCACCTCAAGGCTCCCTGTGCTTCCCTTCAGTCCACTATTTTCTACATGGCATTATAAGTTTCTTTTTGTCATATGGTTTTAAAATACTTAACATGACTTCTTTAAGATATGAATCTCTATATCATCTAAACTAGAAGTGGAGTTAATGTTAAAGGTGTGGTGAATACAATTTATAATTTTTTGAAATACTTGGAAAGAAATTTTACTGTTAAAAATAGTATGAGCAACTAGTCTGTCCACTCTAACATGCTAAACTTTGTGAAAATAATTCTGAGTTTTCTGAGTAAGACGTAGTTTAACAGAGTTCAGTTTAAAAAGACTTCAAATGGCTAAAGACATAATGCTGAGATTCTTTAGCAAACAGAAGGACAAGGGCAGGGCACAGTTGTAACAGGGACTTAGTAGCAGATAATTTAACTGAAATGCAAACCTAGGGAGAAAATACAGGCTGCTCTCTACTCTGTGGGGAACTTCCTCTTGTCTAAAAGAAGAGGCCAATGGACAGAGCTCAATCACACAGCATCCACAGATGTTCTGGTCTCTAAACTTCATCTTAGACATCAGAGAGGAAGACTTTTGAAAATATGACGAGTGACACTGCCATGAAAAACCCTCACACCATCTGTGCAGCATTTACAGCAGAGGAAAGCTGAGATGTGAGGAGCTTGCTCAGGGTCTCATGTGCAGCGTGCTGTGGCTGGAGTGGGAGGCAGGTCATATGACTCTATAGCCCAGGGAATCCCACATCATGACCTGACATTGGGGGGTATCCCCACCAAGGCTCACACACTGGGGTGTGGTCTGTAGTGCAGCTGTGTGGGGAGGGGGCAGAACACATAAGAGGACAGGCTAGCAGAAGCAGTCCCCTGAACCCAGGGTGGGCCTCAGAGAGGCCCAGGTGGCTCCTGTGAAAAGGACCTGGTGAGCAAGTCTGGCCCCGAGTTTCCTGCCCTCTCCTGTCTGGCCAGGGGATCTCTTCTGCACAAGGCTGGCTCCCTTCCTATTTCTCTGCTATGTTGAGGTGCAGCTGTAGGGGTCTTTGTCAAAGGCCAAATAGATGGGGCTGTTTAACTTCAGCTCAAAGCCTCCAAATCTGTGAGTTAAATAAACCTTTGCTCTTTAAGTAAGTACCAAGCTTCAGGTCTTTGGCTATAGCAACAGAAAATGGACTAAGACAGTTCCTGTGTAGAGTTCAAGAACAGGCAGTCCACACGGTTTCTATTTTCTGAATGTATGCTTTTTCCCAAAAGATGGGAAACTTGCCTTCTTATCAATGATCCAATGGTTACATAAGCTTGGCGGAATCATGCTATAAAACTGAAATCCAGTTCTGGCACACATCAGCTTCAAATTGTGTCAGGACTGAGAGGCTTTCTGTGAGAGCTATAAGAATCACATATAAAATATGACTTAGAAAGGCTAAACAATACTCTCAAACTGCAAAAACAGGTGTGTGATTGGACCTCAGAAACCATCTATGTGGAGTTCAAAAATCAAAAAATAACTGAGAGGGCTACAATAACAATAGTTAGTTTTTAATCACTGTGATTGTGCCTTTGAAACACCTATTTATAGGGAAGTTGTAAGAAAATTTGTTACAATCATCTAGGATGATAAGTATACTCATAGGCCAACAAGATTCTGTGGCCTAAAAAATTATAGTTATACATCCTTAATTGTAGGCTACAATAACAACACACTCCTAAGTCTGGAAACCACTTAGCATCCCTGTGTTCCACAACACCAAGCTGCTGGCAGGTCTGAAGCCCTGGGAGCAGCACAGGTGCCTGTCACTGAACAAGCAAGGAATCAAGTTCCTCAAAGTGCTTGGGAGGCCACAAGGATCTATGTGCTGACTTTTACTATTTAAGTAGACCAAACAACCCTAACAGTTTTTTTTTGCAGGAAAACAAATCCCTACTACTGTCTAAAATAGTTTCCAGAGAAAACTAACAGGAACACTCTAAGGTGTGTCCTACACAGTGGGAAAGTGACATTCTATCATGTTTATTGAAAATATGTGAAGTTTAAGGGTAGTAGGGTAGTTTCCTCTCAAATATCAAAGAGTTACTATACTCCAAGGTAAAAGATGGGCTTTAATATAAAGGAAATGAACTAAATAGCATTTTAAAATAAAGAACCGAACACTTTACCAAGTTTCAAATACTATGCATAGTTAGCTATCTTCTCATCAATGTACTTTCCTTGCTATACCCTGTAACTTTGGGTTCTAAGGTCAGGATTTCCCAAAGACAACTGATTTTATAAATAATCCAAATGCATTCTCAAAGTTTCTTCAAAAATCTCATGCTGAATGTTCTAGAAACTTACCCTCCACCACCAAAAGCTAATGAATCCATGTCTCCTTTGATAAAAAACATATTATCTCCAGTCCATTTGAAGACCTACACAAATGGAAAAAAAGCATTAAATATGTAGTTAACAATGGTCACTAAGCAGCTAGTTCTCCAAAACCCAAGAATCAGCAAAGTCTGCACTAATATTAACAGGAATAAAAGAAACACAAAAAACTTAGCAAACAAAGGTTCCCAGTGCTTCAGGTTTTATGCGGCTAACCCTGAAAGCACACCCTTCTCAACAAAGTTACTCAGTCCTGCTTCCTGGGATCTTATTAACTCTGCAGATACACTTCTCTGAAGTTAGTTGTTTTTTTTTAATACTAAACAAATGAAGATTACTCTGAAACAGGGCCAAGCTCTTTTTTTGTGCAAGGCTTTGGTATTCATCATTCTTACATTAATCATACACTTAAGAAGTATATTTAAATTTCCAGTTTTGATTTCTCTGAAGAAAAGAATTTAAAAACATTTCAGAAACCTGGAGACAAAACTAGCCATTAATATTCTCAAATATGCTTTCTAATCTTTTCTGAGTATTTTATCTAAACCTAATATAGTAACAGTATCTAGAAACTCAGCTTTACCATGTTTTTCAAAATTATACATTATCATTTTCAATAAAACTGTTGTATTTTCACAGTCAGATGTCACTTAACTGTGTTGTTATAGGCATGAAGTAGCAACCTTATAACAAGGCTTGGGAATCAGCCTGGTGAAGCTTAGGACGTCTGAGGAGATGATGAACCCTTGAGCTACAGCCTAGAGTGCCTCTCAGAGCGGGTGGACGGCGCTGGTCAGCAGGAGAGCCAGGCAAGCACAAGTGTGTCAGGGGAACTTGGCTGCATCATCAGATCCTTCCTGTTTTGTTCATAGGCATTACTGGCAAAGAATATACTCTTTTTTTTTTTTTTTCTTTTTAAACTGACAAAGTTTTCCTTTTCTCAAGATTAAAATATAATATCTCTTAGGGCAAACCTGACATGTGAACCTAAATGACCATGAACCAGAGTGCATGTTTTCTTCGCTACACCATCTCTTTATATAAACAGATATGCAACAGCATTCCGTACCTCAAACTCTGGACAGAAGGTGAACACAAAGGTCTCTCCGGTCCCATAGAAGCCGTCGCTCACTTTGAATGGCTCTGATGCTAGCGCGCCAAAGACCTAGGGATTGCAAAGGCACATGCAAGGACATGGCTATTAAGTTGTTTCATTAAGCATTAATTACCCTCATCACTTATGCTTAAGTAAAAAGCAAAAAATTGAAATCTGGGGTACTTTTATGTATTTCCACTTAAAAGAGAAAAATGACCTGTTAGTCATATTCTTGTCAAATGCAAAGCACATCAGCTTCTCAATGGGGAAAAACATGTTTCCTAATTTTGAAATCTAAAAAGATATTTTTTATAACAAATAGAAGTTAAATTAAATTGAAAAAGCAGTAAATACACTTCAGGAGGACTCATGAGCACAATGAATATAGAGTAAGATAACGCTCTGTTGCAGTGCTTAGGAAAGCAAGACTCCTTCCGTCCAGCTAAAAATGCTGGTCCCACAACACAGGCTACTGTCTGCTGCGTCACTAGAGAACTCCTTCAGCAGGCTCTGGTCTGAGCTGTCAACCCTTCTGTCTCACAGCCTTGCAGGCACACAGTGGACAGCCTGGTGTCAGAACCGATGGGGCCACAGTGCCACATCACAGCAGGAGAGCAGAGGCTGGTGGATGATGACCCAGCACTGGCCCTCTCTGAGTCTTTCTTTATACTTCTAATTTTTAAAAGATTTCTCAACTGAACTGTTAATCCATACACCCAGAGGAGCCACAGAATACAAACACAGTCATTATGGAATCATCACAAAGCCAAGCTGCCTGATGCTCAGAGTGGCGCGGAACACTGGTAAGATGCTGAGAAGCTCCCCTGCCTCTTTTGGTCGGCAGCCCTCCTCCCAGCGGGCAGCCCGATGCCACACACACTCGCCTGACACTTAGGGACAGTCTGCGAGCAGAATCGTGGGGCTGCTCCTCTCGACTGTGACATTTTAATTCAGCACCATGCTTGTGACCCTCCTCTGTGCCATGGCTGTAGCAAGAATGCATTTCCGCCACCGCACCAGCACCTTTCCTTGCATGCATAACCTTGGGCCAGTTAACTCCAAAACAGGGAAGACTGTTAACCTCCAGGAACATGGATGCTGAAAGGAACACAGCTGAGCTGACCAGTCAGGTACAAGGCACATAACAGACACTAAAGCTACTAGTGTAATGAGTGGTCTGCTGTAGTTAACATTGCTATCTCACACTCTCCTTCCTTTCCAGTGCTGGTAACTGACCAGAACTTAACTACGCCAGGGGCCCACCAATGTTTCTCTCTCAATTGTGGTTTTTTTCTTCCACTACTATTAAACAATCAATTTTTTTTTTAACAGTACTAGGTATTGGACCCAGGGCCTTTGCACTGAGTTACACACCCCAAAGCTTTTTAGTTTTCACTGTGAGACAGTGTCTAAGCTGCCAAGTTGCCCAGGCTGGGCTCAAACTGACTGTCCTGAGTTAGCCTCCAGAGTGCTGGGACACAGGCTTATGCCGCCATGATCAACTCAACTGTCTTCATCTATCAAAGCTCCCCAGGCTTCCTGGCTTTCAGTCCCCACCCTCTCTATGGTACAAGTAACTCTCCAAATACCACTTTCACTTTCTCTGGGGTCTTACTACACTTAGAGTATCTTCAACATCAGAGATAATTAGTTGTTCTTTTCTACCACATCACACTCTGTGAAGACAGACACCCTTAGTTCCTCATATTCGTGTTTACATTACTTGTCTTTACCCCCTACTCCACACAGCAGTGCGCTGCATCTTAAGATTACCAGACAGTTATCAGTTACATGGTGCAATGTGCTGCTGACATAATTTTCCTCAGGGAAAGATGCCAGAAGTCACTGTCACCTTGACCCCTACTGACAGGGTGTCTGTGCCGTCAGTGCTCCCACCTGCCCGTCACTATCTTTGATCACCAGCAGCACGGGGGTGTCCAGGCCTGTCATGGTCCGGTAAAGGGTCTTCAGGCTGGTGCCGTGCTTGCCCGTCCCGTAGACCAGGGTCCACGGGTAGCCAATGGTTCTTGGTGGAAGATGTCTGGTGAGCTTAGGGGAAGAAAATGCCAGCTTTTACTGGATAGCTCATTGTCAGTATGCAGGATACTAACCGGAGCTGGAGTTGAACTGTACTTATACAGTGTGGGCTACAACAAGAAAAAACAGTAGTGTATCATTCTCAAAGATCCCAAGACACTGAAAAATGAATCATTTATTTCTCTTATGGATGACTGCTCCTTGATGCCTGAAACATTTTCAGGTAATGGGCTCTAGAGCCACAGAATGGGGCAGCATTAGGCTTCAGTGACTATCTCAGCAAGTTCTTCACTCATAAAAATCTGCACACTGACAACGGCCAGTCCTACAGCTGCATAGGGACTAAGGCACTAACCCGCAGGAGTCCTGGCCGAGACCCTGTTGGCCTAGGCTGCTATGGTCTTTCTCTCAGTGCCGCTGACACCTTCCCCCCTCTACCTGCATCGCTGCACTGCAGAGTGGAGCTGCCTTTCTCCTGAGGGCAGAGGAGCAGCAGCAGCCTGGAAAGTGCCACTCCCCTCTATGCCACACAGGGACACGCGCACACGCTCACACCTTCTCAATCTGGTCCGGCAGCAGAAGCTCACTGGGGTCGCTGAGGTTGGGCCGGAAAGATTCTGCCTCCAGCTCTGCTCTCACGGGTGCAGCCTGTTTGGAACTGATGTCTTCACGGGTGGTGATCTGAGGAGATGGGAGCGGTGCATTACCACACGGGAATGAGGAGCATGCCAGTGTCACTCTTTGGAGTTAACACTTTATGTCTCAGAACAGGTGCTTAGGAGTCTGTCAGATTAAAGATCCCCATCTACCATCAGCGGTGTGTCCAATATAGACAAAGACCTTTGGACACTTTTCTCACCCACTGCATGAGGAAGAACTGGGAATGAATTTACCAGTCGCCAGAATTTATTTGGACTAAGAAGTTTGGCCCCCGTATTTCTCTGCAGTGGGAGACAGTTCCATGCAAACTCAAGCCCTTGAGGTGCAAACGTGAGCCAGCTAGCTGGTTTTTAATTAGGTGCTACTTCAAATATGTAGGATTATTTTTTCATGCTAAATGTAACAATTTTCAAAAAACTATCATAAAAACTTAAAACTTTGAAGAGTAGTAAAATAAAAAGCATATTATTTTTCTTCTTCTTGGTATGTATGTCTATATTTACTTGCATCACTGAAAAAGTTTCTCATTTTAAAAAATGTCATCACTTTTTAACTTTTCAAACACAATTTTTTCTAGTTGAACCAAACAATAAATTTTGAAATTAATTTGCTCACAATTTTTTTTAAAAAAATAGATCAATCTCATGCTTTTGCTTGGTATATTCTTAATATGATAAAATGTCAGCTTAAATATTAAAAATGATGATTAAAGAAAAAACCACTATACAGTACTTCTTATATTAATTTTAATATGTAAGACAATAAAGGAAAATAAAGGATATGAAGCATAACTTGCTGATGAAACCTTTAAGCTGGTAAATACGCAGAATTCTCTTGGAGCAGATCACTAAAATGCAGCAGAGCCCGGGAGGTGACTGACACAGGAATGGGACCTGCTGGTTACGCTATCCGCTAGCGTATCTCTCACTGGAGCTGCACAGTGCTTGTCTTCAACAAGTACATGCTATGAAACTGCATTGCCTTTGATGAGAAGCTACATGTGAATGCTTTCACATCATCAATGATGTGAAAGTTTAAAGAAAAAGAAATCCATGGCAGCATTAAAAGAAAAGAAAAATCCCCAGCAGGTCTATCAAAGCCACAAAGCCATACCTTACTAAGATGCCGGAGACACACAGCTGATAATGCACACACTGAAAAGTGAGTTTTCAATTGCACATCTTTCTTGTTTTTAAAAAAAAAAAATTATGAAGATTATTTCATGCATTTTAAAATAATTTATCTAGTTCTGGTGCCTAATCTACACTACTCCAGAGTATTTCTAATACAATTAAGAATGCCTCAAGAACAAAAAGGATTTGTCCCATGAAGATGTGTGATGCGGAGTTATACAACTGAAATAAAGTTTTTAAGCCCTACTGTCCATTAAATTTTTAAAACTTTCCCACAAACCTACATTTTTCAAATTGTTTCATAGTAAATCTCAAACCAAAGATATTCTTCCAGTATTAAATTTAAATGAAAAATCATTGCGTTTCACTCAAAGAAACATACTCTGAAACTAGTTCTGAAGTGATAGAAAATTATTCTGAATACTTTCAAATGAAAAGACAGAAAAGATAATCCTACAGCTCTCCAAAGCAATACTGCTTCAGTGAGAAAGGAATTTTCTGATGAGTTACTTTAGTGCTGGCGTCAGAACAAACCCTTCAAAGGTGAGTTTGCCCTGACGGAGGACACTAAAGCTGGGAGTCACAAGCTCCAAGGGTGGGCTAGGAGGGCACCTGGAGACGTCTGCAGAGAGTGCGCAGCTCCTCAGTGTTTAGAGCATCGATCCTGCGGTGATACTCAGCCACTGACACTACCTGAATGTGGAGACAGGAAGACAATAATTCTGCTGACAGTTGTGAAAAATACCCAAAACAAAGACAGACAGAAAGGGCCGGGGATAGGGAGAGAGACAGAAAGGGAGAGAAAAAGAGTGAAGAGAAAAGAAAAAGGGAGAAATTTAAATGGGGAAAGAAAGCTGTAATCAGGAATTCTTTTCCCATTTCATCCTGAAAATCCAAGAGATTTATCTATCGAACTAGAGAAAAATACACAAGAATGAGTGTCTCCAAGTTAGAGACAAAGGACTTATTTTATGGACTGCTTCAAATAGACTGAGTTTGACAAAACAGATATTGCAGTTTTTATATGACAAACACTACATAAACTATGGCATGCTTTACTAACGTCAAAGAGAACATCTACTGGTCTTGCAGCTTACAAAGAAAGTGGTTTCAAGTATCCCCTCTGATCAGTTGAGAGCCAACAGGACATCCCAGTGGCTGCAAGGGAAGAATTTAGTCTAGGCACAGGTGACAAACATACCTATTATCCACATCAGAGTGAAAGAGGGAAAGCAGCAAGCGAAAGATAAGAAGTACACTGAAAACCAAGGCAATAAAAAAAAGAAAGCTCAAGGAGTTGAAATTTACATTTCCAAAAGCAAATCTAATCCACAGTACCTTCTCAGGGACACTGACCTTACTCTTGACGTATTTTTCTAGTTTTTGCTGTTATTTATGACTAAAGCTTAACCACTCTGCTAACGCCTAACTTCCTAAGGGAACCCTATTTTCCTTCAGTGCCTGGATCATTCTCTTGCTTGGTGCTGGGTCTGAGAGCCACGTACGACAGACCGATAGGTACAGAAAACCCACACCACATGGAAACCCATGAGTTTCTTCAGGCTGACACAACAGCTACAGCTTTGTTCAGACAGTGACAGAGTTACAAGAACTGTTAGCATGACATGGCAAACGAACGGCACGGTAAGCCCACAGTGTCCTCCCCTTCGGGGTGGGAACAGCCTGCGCGGGCTGCACGCACCGTGGGGAGCTCAGGCCTGCAACACAGGTTTCAAAGGCCCCTCCCTGCTCCTCCAGCCAGCCACGCAGAGCTTTCTGAAAGAGGTAACAAGACAACAGAAGAAAGAAGCCAAACAGGACAGCGTCCGCTGTGGCCGTGGTGACACAGACTTGGACGGAGCGACAGGCATCCAAGCTGGGGTTCAGTCTTTACCCCATGCCCCCGCGAGGGGGGCCCCCGTGCAAGGCTGAGGCACTTCCAAGCTCACACACCAGTGCAGCTTAATGTCAACTAAATGAAACATGGCCCAGCACGATACCCAGCATTCCAGTAAGAACAACTGCTATTAACACAGTTCTACCTGATCATCACTTTGTACCAATTACCCTAGGGACTGATTAAATAATAGTGGTTGAGAGCCTCCTTACTTTTGCCATTTTAATATTTTAGGTTTCAGGTTAACTAATTTATATATTTTGAATGACTGACCCAAAAATTTGATTTTTCAATTTCAGTATTAGGTAAAAATAATACAAATATCCCACTTAAAAACAGAATTTTCAAAAAAAAAATTTTTTTTTTCAATAAAGAAAAATCTGATACTAAAAATGAAAAATCATAGCCATGCTTTTCTTTTTTTTAGCCATGGTTTTCTATGGCCAGAAAAACAAAAGTCTCTATAAACTATTTAATGGCCAATTACATGCATACATTTTTCTTTTTTCCATGGTACCTAAAGTAATCAAGTTTCTTAGACAGGAATTCTCAAATCATGAGATGTACCTATTCTTCTGCCTTCCTTCTCTTTTTCCAATTAACCCTATTTTATCTATTAAAAAAAAAAAAACCCTTCATGTACCATGTTAAACCCAGTCTTTGGGTGGAAGGAAACAACTCGGCTCCCAAAGTGGACCAGTAAGAGTACTCTCAGGAGCCTCAAAAGTAGCAAAAAACACACAACAGTGAACTGCCGTCTAGAGTATAAGCTTATAATGTACCTCAGCCAGGTTCTTTAACGTCACAAATCCAACTTTCCCATTTGTATTTTTTAAAGTGTAGCTTTCTGAGGACTTAAAAACTTACAGCCTCTCTAACCCTAACATATATTCATGTCTTGATGAGTGAAAACATAGAAAATTGTCAAAAGTGTGAAATAAAGAAAAAAAATGTGAAATTGAGTACAAAAGTATACTTCCTCCTTTCAAAAAAAAGGTAAAAAAGAGATGTAGATTTCTAGAATGCGGTAGAACCAGGGTTAGTTTTACATTAAATTTTATACGACTTGATAAATCACTCTACATGTACACAATTTATTACTGTGCCCCAAAGGTTAAACCTAATAGCAAACAGATACATTGCTACAGAATATCCCACCTCGCACCCCTAATTACTAGGGTACACACTGAGGAAACCACGACTTTCCCCCTAAAGCACAGTCAGTCACTGCCTGACAGTCATTTACTGAGTGGTAACAGGGCTGGTCCGCTCGGCAGGAACTCTGCCAGGACCCACGCTCTGCAGGACTGAGGGCGGCCCTCCAGTCTTTTCCGGCTTTGACAAAGGACCCTCACACACGGCGAGCATCTTCCTAAGCATTTCCACAGAATCACAGAACTGTCAAGTAGGATTCAGTTCACCATCTTGGTTACACACGGCCACGCAACAGCAATCCATGCAAACAGCAAAGGAAATTGGCAGCTGCTGGCAGTCCTCCGAACACGCATGCGCTCACCAAGATGCTGCAACACCCAGGGCCATCTTGGCCCGCAGTCTTTCCAGATGCTCCAGCGGGTCCCTGACTCAAACCCCAGCACATCAAAGCCCTCGTTCCCCTTCCTGTCTGCCCTGCCAACTAAGAAAAGTCTCATGGATGTCTCTGCTCGTGCCAGTTTTCACAATCCCTTAGTGAAAGATGTGGTAGGAAGAAAACTGCTAAGTAGCACTACTCATACTTAACTGTAGTGTTCCACACGTCAGAGGAGGAGGATCTGTGGTCTCAGCTGTGGAAGCTAACACACTAGGCACACAGCTGCAGGACCAAAGTCACAGAAGCATGTACTTCATCACTCGTCGCAGTCTTTATTACAAAGTGAGAGATCTAGATTACAGTACAACTTCACTCCATCTAACCTAATTCAGACTATTGTTTTAAAAATAACACTTCATGGAACTACAGTGAAAGAGAAAGAAAACAAATGAAGACTCACAAATTAGATAACTGAAAAACAGAATTGATAGAGGAACAAAAATTAAATGCAGAATAAGTTTAAAATAGAACACATTAACGCAGTTTTGATTTGAACAAATCTTCTGCATTTAAAAATCACTTCCTAATAAAATATATTTGTAGATGACTCAAAGATTTTCATGAGAAAGCAGACCTACTCACTATTCCTTGAGTCAAAGAGAAACCTATAATTAGTTAAAACCATTGCATTACAATAGACATATACTGAATTAGCTTCCTGGGACAAAAAGTATAAAAACTGAGTCTCATAAAAAAGTGATAATCTTGTGTAGTACTACCAGTATATCAGGGGAGAGGAGAACTCACACATAATCTTAACTCTTCAGTGTTTTGTATAATCTCCAGAACAAGATTGTAATTTTGAAATAAAATTTTTATTTCAAAATTTAGTTTTTTCCCTCAACGTTTAGTTCTTTTGGATCCATTTGTCTTTTGATAAATGAATATAAATTTATATACTGAGTTAATGGAGTTTTTGTGAGCTTTATCTTTCCATTAGTTAAAATAATATTATCAACTTTTAAAATGAATATTCAATATGATTTTAAATTGATGGTTTATTCTTCCACTGGTTTTATTCCTGAATTTAGCAAGTGCTTTAAAGCATCTACTTATATCTCACCATTCAAAAAAAAGTGGGAACTCAGTTGGAAGTGCGAATGCAATGGTGCCAGAGCTGGATACCAGTGCCAAGTCAGCCTAACAAGGTCTGGACACCAAGTCCATGAGCCTCGTGAGCCAGTGACTCCAAAAGGTGATGAACTTACACAGCACAGTCTGTTGGGAATAAATAACGCTATCGGTGGTGCTCAGTTATTAAGAGTAAATGAGTATCAAGGGATCTGCAAGGTAATTTCATTTACAAAGTAACTAAACTTTACAAGTAACTAAAATACTGAACTTTATTTTGGTTGTTTGTTTGATACTGGGGATCGAACTTATGACCTCACACTTGCCAGGCAAGCCCTTGTGCAGGTGAGCTAAATACCCAGCCGAACAGAACTTTAGATTTTGAAAGTATCAGACAAACTATGTGTGAATGCTACAAAAAAAAAAAAAAAAAATCCAAAAACAAGCAAGCAAGAATGTTAAAAACTGAAAAGTGTATCTAGAAAATAACCAAATAGAACTTTTATGAATAGTAACTGTTGAACATATTTGTAAAAAATCAACAAATTAAAAAAGCTGACAAATGATTCAGCAAACTAGGAAACATGGCTGAAATTACCTACAATAATTACTGAGAACAAAGAGTTGATAAAAATGAAAGATACTGGGAGAATTGTAAATAGTAAGATATAATCTGGATCTATTCCAATCAGTTCTTAGCCAAATGAAAACATCTAATACTTGAAAACTTTCCAGAATTTAGGACAAGAATCTAGAAGCACTCTGTACCCTACAAAAGAAAGCTCTAACAACACAATGAGTGAAACTTCCTAGTATAGTACTCAGAGGTGTCTTAAAGGCAAGGAGGGAATCCATTTCTGACTCCTGATTGGCCAGGAAGCAGGCTGGCCTCCAGCCAGCACAGATCCCTGGGGCACCCTCCTTAACCCAGCCAACAGGAACTCGGGGTGAAGGACAGCAAGGAGGAAGATTACAAACACACAATCTCCTGTAGCAGAAATACAATGGTCAAGCTAGAACTGCTTATTCAAGAAAACTATTTTACAAGATCAGAGAAACAAAACTGCACTGGTGTCCCTCAGAAACCATGAACTGTGCAGACACAAAATCCAGATGTTCCAGTTCCTCGGATAACATGGTGCAGTATCTGTATAAAATCTATGCCCATTTTCTCATATACTTATCACTCTAGATTACTTACACTATCTGGTATAATTATCAATGCTTGGTAAAAGGTCCTGTATTGTTTTTGGGAACAGTGACAAAAATGTCACTACATAATCTATACAGACTGTTTAAACATTTCATGTATTTATTAAAATGTTTGTGATACAAAGAAGTTGCATTTGTGTAATTAATTCATAAATACTGTATCTCAGTCACGTTCTTCTCACTGTAGCTCAGGCTGGCCTTGAACTCGTGAGTCGACTGCCTCAGCCTCACAAGCGCAGAGATTACAGAAGTGTGCCACCATTTGTTAATCCTCGCCTTGTCATCCTATTCTAGTCCCTGTTCCCAGATTTCCTCCTCCCTCTCCAAAGCATCAGCCTTCCTGTATCCTACTGTCTCTCCTTTATTTCTCTCTTTATATTTATATTTTGGCTTTCTCATATCATCTCTTATATATGGTTTTAACTTTCACTGTCTGGCTTACTTCATTAAGCAAAAACATCTCATGATCCATTCATTTTGCTGCAGAAGTCTCAAGTTTATCCCTCTTTATGGCTAAGTAACACTAATATATACATATATGTATATATAATTGAACTATATATATATATATATATATATATATATATATATATATATTTTATCTATTGATCTGTTGATGGACATCTAGGCTATTTCCATAATTAATTGTGAACAGCTGCTATAAACACGAATATGCACATTATCACCATATCATGCAATGTCTTTAACTCTTTGGGGAAAGATACCCAGGAGAGGTGTAGCTGGGGTAAATGGAATTTTCTATTTTGCTTTTTGAGGAATCTCCAAACTGATTTAAATAGTGGTTGTACTAGTTTATATTCCCATCAACAATGAAGACATGCTACTGTATTTCCTAAGCCTCACTGGCTATTATTGATTTTTTGAGTACTTGATGATAGCCCTTCTTACTGAAGGTGGAATCTCAGTATTGCTTTAATTTGATTTCTCTAATGGCAAAAGACACTGAATATTTTTAAAATACACTTATTAGCATTTGCATTGCTTTTTTCTTTGAAAAAAATGTCTTTATTTCAATTGCCCATTTTTCTGACTCAGTCTTTTATTGGGGAGTCTAATTTTTTTGAGCTATTTATGCACCCTAGAAGTTAGTCTTCTATCAGAAGAGTAGATGGCAAAATTGTTTCCCTCATTCTGTTGTTTCCTTTGCTCTGAAGATAGCTTTTAATTTGATATAATCCTATTTGTTGAGTATTGGAATTATTTCCTGTGAAACTGGGGTTCAGTTCAGGATGTCCTTACCTATGCATATGCCTTCAAGTGTTTTATAACTATTTTATCTTCCTGCAGATTCAGTGTTTCTGTTTTTATATGTAGGTCTTTGATCCAATTTGATTTGATTTTTGTTCAGGGTGAAGGGCATGGGTCTAGATTCATTCTACTGCATGTGGCTATATAATTTTCCCAGCATTGTTTGTTAAAGACATTATCTTTTCTCCAGCATTTGTTTTTAGCCCTTTTACCAAAGATCAAGTGGTTGAAGATACGTGGGGCTGTTTCTGTTTCTCCTATTCTATTCCACTGGTGCCGGTACCATAGTGTTTTTATTACTGTAGCTTTGTAGTCTAACTTGAAATCTGGCATTAAAACGTTTCTTGTCTTGCTTTTTGTTCAGGACTAGTTTGGCTATATTTAATGGCCATATTACTGAAAATGATATACAGATTTAATGCAATTCCAATCAAAATACCAAAAGCCTTCTTCACAAACCTAGAAAAAACATTAATAAAATTCACATGAAACCAGTTTGTTTTTTTTCTATTTTCAATACATGGTTGGTTGAATTTGCAAATGTAAACCTCAAATATATGGTGACTGCAATTTCAGATAAATAGAAACTAAAAATGCTAACCCTCTAAAATCTTCACAGAAGAAATTTCTCGGAAAAAAAATATATATACACACACATATATATATATATGTGTGTGTATGTATATATATATATATACATACACACACATACCAAGAAGAAGAAAAATAATCTTAAAAGAATGGTCTGAAATACAAGAAGGAAAGAAAACAAACACCTAAAATGGACAAGGTTTATGTAAATCCAAGAAACACTGTCTGAAAAAAAAATGACAAAGTATATTTGTGATGCAAGAAAAGAGCAGAATGAAGACAGATCCCAAGAGCATGCAACTGGGAAGAGGGATGACAGGCAGCAGGGGCAGTGAAGACTGCTCTGTTGCTGATCAGGAAGAGTTACAAAGATCCTCATTCACTTCAGAATTTCTAAAGAGTAAAACTGAAGGGAATTTCACTAAGAATGCAGAAATACAAGCTTAAACCAGTTTAAAAAAAAAACCCAAAACTAGAATAACACTATCTTCCTCCCTGGGTCTAGAGGGAGATAAAACCTGGTGTATGAGATTCCAGAGTTGGCCAGAGATTCCAGCATTCATGAGGCCCTGGTTCAATCCCCAGCACCACCAAAAATGAACAAAGAAAAAAAAAATTAAAATAATAAGTAAAAAAATAAATGCTTATGATCTATGGCACAGCATATCCTTAGGAAAACAGATGGATTACAAAGAAGTATTAGAACAAATGATTTTCTATATTGAAAAGTAGAGAGAGCAAAGAGAAACCCTTCCTTAAACTATACTCTAAAAAAGTATACTGCAAATAGGAGGACATATAGAAAAGTTAAAAAAAACAGTGTAATTGATATGTTAACAAAGAGTGTGGAATTACATAAAATGTTCATTTAAAAACAGAGAAGGCAGAAAAGAATGGAAGTTCAATTCCTGGAAAGACACAAATCACCAATAATCACACAAGAAGAAACAGATCATCTGATTAGGCCTATGTCTACTAAGTACATTGACTCAATTGTCAATAGCTTTCAAAACAAAGCAACCATATCAGATGAATTCACTGGTAAATACCAAACATTAAAGGAAGAAACATTAATTCTCCACAATCTCTTGTAGAATATAGAAGCAGAGGGAATACTTACTAACTCATTCTGTGAGGCCAGCATTACCCTAATAAAAAAACAAATAAAGACATTACAAGAAAGGAAAACTACATATCATTATCTCTCATGAAAATACATGCATAAATCCTCAACAAAATATTAGCAAAACATTCTGGGAGGCCCACATTACCCTAGTTAAAAATAAACAAACACAAATATTACAAGGAGGGAAAAATACAGATTATCTGTCATGAAAATACATGCAAAAACACTCAAAAAAAATCAGCAATTTGAATAAAACAATGTATAAAAAGAATTATATACAACGACCAAGGAGAACTTATTCCAGAGTGCAAGCATGGTTCAACATTTGAAAATCAATTTTTGTAATCTAACCAAGAAGCTAAACAATAAAACTCATATGATAGTATCAATAGGTACAGAAAAAGCACAAATCAAAATCTGATATGTATTTATGATAAACACACTCAACAACCTGGGAATAGAGGGGAATGCTCTCGACTTGTTAAAGAACATTTACAAAATAACCCCACTGTTAATTTACAAGTAATTGTCAGAAACAAGATTCTTTCCCTGTAAGACTGGGTGCAAGGTAAGAATGAGCCCCTCACCAACTTCTAGTCAACACTGGCCAGGATCATGCGATGAGACAGGAAAGAAAAAGTGCACAGATGAGAAGGAAGAAATAAAACTGCCTTTGTTAGCAGATGTCTTGATTGTCAATACAGAAAATTTCAAGGAATCAGCCAAGGCAATACTGGAATAGATTAGAGCAGTTTGTAGGACACAAGATTAATGTACAAATCAGATTATTTTGCAATAAGAGGCTAGAATCTGAAATTAAAATTAGCAATAAAGAATGATATTTGAAATTAAAAAATAATACTTTTTATATTGGCACCAAATATATGAAATACATAAGTTTAAATCTAATAAAGTATTCTTTTAAAACCATGAAGAAAAGTGTAAAACTCTGTTAAGATAGCGAAGACTTAAATAAATGTATTGTATGTTTATGGACAGTAAGACTCAATATGGTCAGGCATCGGTTCTTCCCAATTTGATCTATAGAGTCAAGACAATTCCAATTAATTTCACCGAGTGGTTTTGTGGCTACAGGCAAATGGTTTCTAAAGTTCATATTAAAAATTTACTGTAAAGCTATAGTGATCAAGACTGTGTGGTCTTGGCAAAAGAACCAACCACTGGGTAAATGGAACAGAACAGAGTAGCTAGAAATAGATGTACACAAATAGACTCAACTGACTTTTGAGAAAGAAGTAGAAGTGCTTGTTTCCCCCAAAAGGCCATTACTGGAACATGTAAAAAATATCTAGACAAAATCCCTATGGTTTTCACAAAAATCAACTCCAAAAACACAAAACTGTATCACTCTCTGAAGATAACATATGACAAAAAAATCTAGGTAACCTTGGGTTTGAAGAAAGCATGATCATGTCTTTTTTTTTACTAAGAAAGTATGATGCTGGATCTTTTATTAACAGTAAAAACCTCAGCTATATGAAAGACAGACAAGAGAATGAAAAGGCAGGCCACAGCGGGAGAACATCTTTGCAACACACATGCCCAATAAAATGTTTTTATCTGAAATACAGGAGCAACTCTTAAAATTCAACAGTAGGAAATCAAATGATTCAGTTAAAACATGAGAAGACCAGAACAAACAACTCACTAAAGAAGACTTGCAGATGGTAACATCATAGTCATCAGGGAATCGCATGTCACAAGAGACCACTCCACACCTACTAGAATGGCAATGTTGAAAGTACCACCAAGGACTCTCACTCATTGCTGGGGATAATAAAATGCTACTGCGAACACATTTTGGCAGTTTCTTATAAAACTAAGTACACTCTTCTCACATGATCCAGTATTGTGCCACCTGGTGTTTCCCAAAAGAAATTGAACACTTATTTTTACACAAAATTTACAGATGAAAGTCTGTGACAGCTTTTATTTACGTGTGCCAAAATGCAGAAGCACAAGCAAGACATCCTTTCGTGGGTGAACTGACGTAACTGTAGAGTAGAATGTTATCTTGCTATAAAAAGTAATGAGCCAATAAGTCAAGACAGAGGCATAGTGAGTGCATATGACTAAGTGAAAATAGCCAATCAGAACAGGCCACGTACTGCATACTTCCAAACATATGACACTCTTGAAACAGTAAAATCACAGAGTAAAAATATCAGTGGGTGCCAGTTGTTTGGTGGGGCCAGATGAAAGATGAGTTAAGTGTAGCACAGGGAGTTGTTGGTGTGCTAAAATTATACAACAAGATCCTGCAGCTATAGATACATATCACTGTACATCTATCAAGTCCCATAGCATAGTGAACCCTATGCTAACTATAGACTTTGGGTGGTAACTATGTATCAATATTAGTTCACAAATCATGACAAATGTGCCATAGAAATGCCACATGTAAGTAATGGGGATTGTGATAGGAGGAAAGAGGGCTTAAGGGAACTCTACACTATTTAATTTTCCTGTAAACATAAAACTGCTCTCAATGGTAAAATCTATTTTTTTTAAACAACAAAGAAAGCATAAACACAAAATTCAGGGACGATAATCAACTGGGGGAAAGACGAGATAGAGAAAACAGGTAGACGCAACTGCATCAGTGAGGCTCTAATTGTTACACTGTGGGTTCAAAGATACTGATTTTATTATTATGCCTTCCACTTGCATATCTAATAGATACATTCTTCAGCTAGTGAACCAAATACAAAAACAAGTTCTTTATTGACTATACATATAGGCCTTTGCTGCTGGAACTGACTACAGAACAAATGTTTTACTTATAATAAATCATGCATAAATACCTATTAATTTCCTGTGAATATCTACTAGAGTAGGTAACACAATATAACTGAACTATAGTTCTGTGAATTTAAGCCATCTCGTTAATCTATTTCTGGCTTTTCAAATGGTAGTAATATTTATATTCTAAGCATCTTATGAAGAATAAACAGTATATATAAGGTACATATAAAATAAATACCCTAAACATATGAAATAAAATATTCCCTTCCTCTTATATGTTGAACATTTTAAGAGCCAATTATGGCAAACAGCCAGAAGGCCTAGATTGTTCCTTCATTTTTAAAATGAAGATGACACAATAATGACTCCAAGGTTGTGGGGAATCAACTCATGGTAAGTGTTTTACTTAGAATGTGGGCTCAGTACAAGAAATTATTTTTATCATCCTATTTATTATCTAAAGTCAATGACATTGGAGAGACTTTTACACTATGACTGAAAAATTCTACATGTGAGCTAATTCTTACACAGATGTAAATAACTTTTCTCTTGTGTTTTCATAGATGAAAGACTAAACACCCACAAAAAAAAAAACCCTCTTTTCATACTGAGGGCCTACAACAAACAAAAATGGTGACAAAATTAGTGAATTAATGATGAGATAATAAAATACTGCTGTTTAACGCTTGTGACTTTAAACTAAGCCTCAATCCTTATTATAAAATGGACTTAGAACTTCAAGCAAATTGCGATTTACTGACTCTCTGAAAAACCAGAATACAGAAGAGTATACACAATATCTGAGCAGCTTCAAGTAAACGAATGATTAATGTTTGTTTGTTGGAATAAGAAACAGCCTTAAAACTAAAAGAAAAATAAGATAATGAAAGTTAAACATGCTTGAATAACAGCGTTCTCAATGAAGCTAACTGGTGTAATTCATAACATAATTTTGTTTGGAAATAGTCTACTTATTAGTTATTGTATTATTAATGTCTGAGCTGTAAATTAATTCATTTATAAAATGACAATCTGTCTCTGAGTAAACAAAGAGTTACTGATAGGTCACACACTATATGCATAAGCATTTTTAAAATTATCAGGGCTCACAGAAGTATTTGGCCATATCATTTCTAGTTCTGTAAGACAGTTTATTGCTGATGTCTATATATATCTCTACTAATATGTTGAGTGAAAGACACAAAAAATTCTAAAAAATCTACAAAATACCAAGTCCAAAAATGTCAAATTTCATCTGCTCTAAAACAAGCTCCTAGAAGAAACACTTTCTAAAGTTTTAATGCAGAATAGCCTTGTGAGGCAAAATCTTGCATAGGAAATCTCAAGTTACAAAAAGCAAAGAACTGCTACTCTTTTTCAAGTCTCATTTTCTGAACCCTCTCTCTGCCCTAGAGCTCCGAAAGCAGACAAACAGATCACCAGTATGGAGCTCACTAGCAACTGAGACATGCACCATACCACCAAAGGCCACCTGGTGAAGCAAAACTACACTGAAGATCCTCTGCCTCTAAACTCTAAGGGCCCCAATAGTATAGTGACCATCTCCCAAGAGTGAGGTGAAGGTCCTCCAAGAGTTCAGCGACTATCCCAAGAGTGCAGTGACTATCCTCCAAGAGTGCTGTGACATTCCCCAAGAATGCAGTGACCATCCCCCAAGAGTACAGTGATCATCCCAAGAATGCAGTGACAATCCCAAGAGTGCAGCGACCATCCCCCAAGAGTGCAGTGACCATCTCAACAATGCAGTGACTATCCTCCAAGAATGTAGTGACTATCCCCCAAGAATGCAATGACCATCCCAAGAATGTAGTGGCCATCCCCCAAGAGTGCAGTGCCCATCCTCCAAAGAGTGCAGTGACTGTCCTCCAAGAGTGCAGTGACCAATGACCATTCCAGCCTCAGCTTCAAAGTGGAAAGAGCACTGTACTTCCAAGGTGGCTGTGTAAATTCAATGAAATTGACTCATGCACACATGCATGCACGCATACACACACACACTCTCTCTCTCTCTCTCTCTCTCTCTCTCTCTCTCTCTCTCTCTCTCTCTCTCCAAGTGTATGGGCAGAGCTGATGAGCAAGCAGAAGCATAATTGTCCAGGACAAGGATAAAAATCTGACAAAACCATGCCACAGCCCCTATAAGACTGACAGGAATCGGGGAGTATGAGGAGTACATTAAAGCACCCACAATTTAGTTTGCTTTATTTGAAATAAAGTGTACTGAAGTCTTAGTAAATTTATGAAAATGTGTATTTGAGCTAAATAAAAAGACACACTGAATAGGTACACTGCTCGTGTTTTAAAAAAAACAAAAGAATCGTGTTAACTACTAATCTGGTAGACCTAACCACAAAACTTAAAAATGCAAACACTTCAGATACCTAAACCCCTGTGCTGATATTAACACATAAACAAAATCCTGAAATTATAATGAAAAACATCTGCCATCTTTTGGTATTCTGATATGCCTAACATTTCAGAGAGGACAATGCTTTGGGGTCATTTTCCAGTCACTCCTGGTTCAAAGTTTTACATGTGGCCTTTTTAAAAAAAAAACTCATCCATAATTACAGTAAAAATACAGTTAATGCTCAGAAGCAAAAATATAATCCTGAATTACTGCAGGAAAAGCAACTGGCAATACATTTTAGAACACATGTGCACACATGTTTACACTGAAAACTATCACTCTTTAAAATAGCACAGGTGGTTGCTATTTTCCTTACAAGAATATTTTTTAAAATTCTGTATTAGGTAGAAGTGCAAAAAAACTTTTTTGAGAAACTTTAAGAATTTTTTCTCAGACTGCAGAAAAGCAATTTCTTGAACACTTTAATAAATCTTATAAATGTAACTGTATCTAGTTGAATCTAGTCAACAAAATGAACCATTATTTATTCTGTTCTATTATATTTTTAAGCAAGAAAAAAACCCAATATTTTCCTACAAAGTTACACTCAAATAAAAGCTTTAAAGCAGCACTTAAGACTTGGTGTCTCCTTGGTGAGAATAATACAAAATGCTTCCACAAAATTACATTCCCATATTAATGTCCTTTTTTGAAAATATTTAGAATCAACAGAAATAAAGGTATCTTCTGCAATGATATAATTTTACATTCTTTAAACAGTATGCTTATACTTTCATAAACTGTAATTTTATATAATGCCATCATAAAAGCACTATTATATACAGAAATGGAAATAACTGATGAGATTTACCAGCGTATATTTATGACTAACTGGTTCGTGTCTTCTCCCTTTTTTCCCATACCAGAGGCGAGACATTTCCTTCCCAGAGCAAGTTTAGTTACATCAAATCACGAAGCATTCTTCTGTCAAAGCTCAATTCCCAGCACCAGAGCCCTAGTACAGTGACGAAACAGTTTGCTGGGGAAACAGACGTGATTGACAAGAGGGAGCGCTAATCACTCCGCAGCAGCCAGGCCCAGGCAGAGCTGAGTGGAGGCCGCGGGCTGGGGCGGGCAGAGAGGGTTTCCCATGCTCAGGTTTGGTTGTGCTGCACCCAAATGTGCAGTTTGAGGGCTCCGAGGTTTAAAGACACAGAGCACAGATAGATTTCTAAATCCTGGACACTAGCAGACAGACTAAAAGTACCTAGGATACAAAAAAGTAGCAAGCACAGCTTCCTGATTCCCTCTTAAATTACACAATTTTTTCCAATGAATATTTTGTTTGCTCAGTCATTAAACTGTTTTTTATTTGAAACTAAGAAGCCTTTAAAATTTCATTTTATGAGAACATCCTTAAACAGCAAGATATCCATCCTGAATAGTGTTTTCTAGAATCCACTTCATGGAAAGGTGCTTCTATTCAGTATGTCTCCGTGTGCTGTACTCCACTGGACAGGGGTGTGCTGGACACAGCCAGCGAAGTGAACTTGTAAAAAACTAACCTTAAAGTATAGATATATCTGAAATAGAAGCAAACCAAGGTTAAGTTGGGGCTCACTTGCAGCAGTGCACCTGAAAGTCTCCACTGGAGGGGGCGCCTCGCCCCTCCTCCTATTCCAACACAGCGCCCCACTTCGCCTGGCGCTGCCCAGCCCTGCTGCTGCGCATGCGTCCTCCAGGACCGGCTCCTCTCCTGCACCCGCCCCACAGCCCTGCCAGTCGCCAGTGCCCATTCCACACAAGCCGCCAAGGCCCCAGGCACAGCGCCAGGGGTCCTGTCCCATCTGCCAGTGCTACCTACACAATGACCAGCAAGATGACACGCTTTTGGGGTGGGGCACTTTTAAAGCCTGTAGTGACTTCCCGCCAGATTTCTGGGATGAAAATACTATCTATGCTCACACTGAGGTATGAGTTACTAAAAACAAAACAGAACTCCGAGGGCAGCACGGCCTATCCCAGGAGGTGCTACTCTCCTGGCATGGTGGCCTCGGCCAAGAGGTCAGTGACATTCTTTGTTTGTTGTTTGACATATTGACACAATTTTAATTTAGGTATTACACTTTAATAATAAAAACAGAAATTTGTCTATGAAAATAAATACCAGAATATTTACAACCCTGCGTGTGGAGAGTAAGACACTGACCAAACAACCAAAGCTTTGACAACGGCTTCTCAGAAGCTGCAGCAAGGCCCACTGCTCACACTTCTCGGGGGATGCCGCGGGGCTACATCAGTCACCCCAGCCGGTGACAACCATGCCGACAGAACCGAGACGCAAGACAGCCAAGCACCACCACAGCTGACAGCTCCGTGGTCACCACACAGAATGAGATGGTGGATTTCGGGGCCCATGCTGCTAAGAGTAGGTGAGCCACTTCATCTATACAATTAAAATGGAGAACATTAGAAATTAAAATCAAAACAGAAAGACTATATAAGTAATTTTTAAAAGTAAGCCAAAAGGCAGATTTTCTCAAATGTTCTGAAAAATGGTCCAGATGTAATAATGTACTTAATAACATATTTACAGTTATACTTGGATGAGAACCTGAGCTTCGATGGATCAAGAAAACGGGAGTGACCTCTAAAACCAAAAGAGGAACTAGTTGTCTCAGAAGCAAAATTAAGCAGGCTATCTATCTTTCAGTTACACTTTGGCCAGGGTGAGAGGAGAAGAGAACAAAGCAGTTTTCCTTACACACCAATCATTTCAGAAATGAAAACATGAATATGTCATATAACCTAAGGACACACATCTTAGTAACTCATTCCCAATCAAAAAGCACAAGCCTTGGAGGCGAGTTACTAAATAAATCATTTACAGTTAATCCAAGGAAACCAGTTTCTAAGTCCTTTTTAGCTTCCACTTTAGAAGTGGTGTTTTAGTAAGAGAGCAGAGTATAGGAAATAAGCAGCTAAAATCAATTCCAGGGACAGAAGTTCTCAAAAGATTTGCTCCTTCCACTACTTATTCCAAAAGAAGTAAGAAGTCAACCAAAGGAAGCGAAGCGGAACAACAAACGCGTGTGGATACAAAGCAGGACACAGGATTCCACTCCTGGTGGGAAGTGGGTGTACGTAAGCCTCACATCTTAATTCCTTGCTTCATCCTCTCCCCTCCTCTTCCTTTACCTCCCTCATCTCCTGTCAATCCCCTTTTGGCCTCAGATTTTCCATCTGAGAAAGAGCTACCTTTCTATTCATAATTTTCTCTTTTTTATTGTGCTCTTTATTTATATCTCGAGCTTCTCATATAAAAGAAACCATGTAATATTTAAGCATGTGTCTGATTTATTTTACTAACACCATGGTCACAATGTGCATGCATTTTCCTATAAATAATCCAAGTTTATCCTTTGTTATGGTACCGTAGTACTCTATTGTGCCTAAATACCATTTTCTTCATTTATTCATCTGATGATAAGCATACAGACTGCTTCCAAGATTTAGTTATTAGGAACTGTACTGCTATGAACAATGTAAAGACGTACGTAAATCTTAAAACAGACTTTTCAGATGACTAAGATCTGTGGTTTCTGTTTTAGGCTATATCATGAAACCTTGGGGACTTGGCAAGTGTATTAAACTTTAATGGGTATTCGATGGACAAAATTGAAACAGAAAAAACTGAAAGGCCATTGGCTTATGGCATCATGTTATTTCTTTTTTCCCTGTGTCTGTCTCTCAGTACATAAATCCTTTGTTTGTAAGAAAGGCAGGCCTAAGTTAATTGCATCTGCATGGCAGCAACTGATGCAAAAGTTTGTTTAAAAAAAAAAAATCAAGGCACAAACTAGGTATGGCAGCACCTAGTAATCCCAGCACTGCAATCCCAGCACTCTGAGAAGCTGAGACAAGAGGATCCCAAATTCAAGCCCAGCTTGGACAACTCAATGAGACCTTGTCTCAAAGTAAAAAGTAAAAGCAGCCTGCAGCACAGCTCAGTGTAAAGGTCCTGGGTTCAAACCTCAGCAACACAAACAAGTTTTTTAAAAAATCAAGGCATGGTAGTAGATACCCATAATCTCAGCATTTAGGAGGCTGAGACTGGATGATGGGGAATTTGAGGCCAAGTCTAGACTGCATAGCTAGATGGAAGCCAACCAGAGCTACACAGAAAGACCTGTTTTCAAAAAAAGATAAGCAACAATGAAAGGGAGAGAGGGAGAAAGAGAAAGAGAGAGAGAAAGAGAGAGAATTATTAGTGAATCAAGGTACAGTGGTTAAAGAGTGGTTCCCCTATAGGGAACCAAGTTTGTTTTGGGTGCAACACCCAGATAAAAGGAATACTGTGAAAAACATCTTAAAATGTAACTTGCACGACAGGGACTCTAAACCTGAACTGTATTATGGTCCCGATAGTCTAAAGTATCTCCCCAGTCTCAGTGTTTTTACATTCATGGCCTGGTTATTAAGTGCCTGGACTGCACAGTGTCACCACCTGGAAGTCTGCAAGATGTAGGGAGGTGACTTCAGAGGTCTGACTGTGCACTGACAGTACAATGTTTGGAAGCTCTCACAGATGATTCCAAGACTCTGCCAAAGATAAGAACTTGGTACAGTTTATGAGTTAAGAGATGCACCACTATGACTTACTACTTTGAGAACTTTAGCTAAGTGAAAAACAAGGTTGGAGAATGAAGATAAAATGAAGACGGTGACCTATTCTTTAACCTCTTGACCTAGACCTAATGACCAGTTTACAGGAAATACATGTTAATAGACACCATACGGGTACAACTGGTAGAATCCAAGCTGCGGGAAAAGTCTTATTCCTTAAAAACTAATATTAAATAAAGAAAAACAAACTGTAGGAAGGGAACTTACATTCAGAAAGACTTAAGACACACTTTAACTCCAACATTTGGTGCTTAGATCCTGACACAGAAAACACACTGCCAAAGCAGATACGTATTGTAGATATTTAAAGATTTTTTAAGACATTTGAAAAAAGGTGAACAGAAGAGGAACACAGATGAAATATACTAATAAGGCTGAGTAACTGGTACATGTGATTTTACCATACAAATAATCTCTCATTTTTCTGTATTTACAAAACAAGGCACTATCATCAACAAACAGTGGGTGGCAGGAGGCACCTTACCCTCCCCTCAGGACCTGCTTGACTTTGCAGTGAAGAGAGGAACAGTGCGCAGCAGTCCCTGGAGAGTGAGAAGCCCACAGAAAGCAGTGCCCCCACTGCCCACAACCCTTGTACTGATACAACAGGGGGACAGAGTCCAGAATAAGCACTCCCTTCTCAATTGCAAGGGGATGCTATGAAGGAGCCAATAAGAGCAAAACTGACTGGGGGTGCTGCACCAAAAACACACATCCCATTTGCTCTGCGGAAAGGTTTCTGGAGTCCCTCTGTGCCTTGCTTGTTTGAAAGCCTCCTTTCTCACCAGCAGCACCAGGCATGTGCAGTGATCCAGCATGGCTCCTCACACACCACGGATTCACCACACATCAATGCAGGAGACATCACCCGTGACAGGAGAGGTGAACAATGTTCTGCACAGATAGTTTCCCAGAACCTCTCCCATTGCTTGGGAATTACTCCGGAGTATGCTCAGAGGCTCACACACCTCACCAGCTGAACCTGGACCACATTATTTGGTAAGCACACATTTCTGACAGTCCACCTTCTCACTGCTATTCATAATACAAACTCTTAACGCTATTCTTTCTTTATGCTGTTCTCGTATTTGTAATTCTTAAATTCCTGCCTTTTCTAATGATATTCAACAACATAATCAGAGGACTAGTGCACATTTTAGCAGTCTGGGGTACTCCCCAGAGTTTATAAATGCTATGACACAAATAAGGGAAATGCTAAGGTTAACACAGAAGCTGCAAAGAATCCACAAACAGTTGACATACTGGGGAAAATGATCCAGGAAGAAACTTAAAAAGGAAGATAAATATTTTCATATTATCATAGGATACAAAAAAGTTTGCTACTGTTAGTTAATGTGCACTAGCAGGAAAATAGATAAAAGAAATTTAGAACAAAGACTTGTGTAAAATGTAAAATGGCACAGAGGCTGAACTAGCAATTAATTCTAATTTCCATAGACTATGAGTTTATAATCATTTACTATATGAACTTATTTTAGAATCAAGACCAATTTTTAAAGATAAGAAGCTTTACACTATTTTAACGTATACCCAAATTTATTCACCAACCCTATAAATAGTTTGAGGATGAATGATGCACTGGTAAACAATTCTGAGCTCTGAGGATGGAGTAAAGTGGCAAATCCCTCCTCACAGCCTCGATTCAGGGAGTGGGAGAAGGGAGTGCAAAGGAGGTAAAGGTAAATTTCCCAATATGCAAGTATCCCCAGTTCATGCATGTATTTCTGCTTGACAATAAACATCCTCTAAGCCTCTGAGAAAAGTAAAAGGGAATAGAGCAGTTATTTTAATCGGAAAGACCCATGCCCAGATTGGTCAGATAATAAATTCATACTAAATTCTAAGCACCTATCCTCCATTCTTAGGGAGACAAAATTTTAATCACTTGTCATTTTCAACTACTGCTGCTTTATAAAAGTGCTCTAGCCAAATTCTTTTCGGAAGTCATTTTAACATTTAAAATTACTCTTACTTAAATAAGGATTCCATATTTAACAAAGTATTTTTTGTTATTATCCATCAGGCACTAAACACACACTATGTTAGAGAAATGTAGTGCATAATATGTAAGCCATGGTAAATTTTTCTAGCAGCTACATGAAAAAAGTGAATAAACTTTAAAATTTTACTTAACCTAATATACTCAAAATATTATCATTTAAATATTAATCAGTATAAAACTAAGATTCTTTTCTCTTTCAATTATTAAAATTCAGTGTGTAATTTTACATCATAGCACATTTCAATTATTCTGACCACATACTAAATATTCAGTATCTATATGTGGCTTGTGTTGACTGTATCTATTAGAAAAATAGAATTTTACACTACAGCACATCTTAGATATTAAATTTCCATAAGAAGTACTACCTTACCTTGTTTAGATTTAGATCACATTTAGATTTCATAATATTTGTAATTGAAAAAGATCATATATACAAATTGTTCTTCACATTTTTCAAACTGACCTAAGAACTAAATCAATTAATTTCTGTTTTGAAATTTAAATAGCCCTGTTTTAGTTTCATTAGCCACAGTTCAACAACTCCATGAACACAAATGGCTAGCAGTTCTGTTCCTGGACAATGCAGTCAAAAGTTTACAATAGTAACATTTTTTTCTGTTACTATTAGTAACATTTTTTCTTGAACCAATTTGGTCCAAGCAGATATTTGTGTTTTTCTAATCTGCAAAATTTTCCACAGAAATTTAAGCAGTTTCTTTGACTCTACAAAAGAGCAGTCTACTAGTTTCGAAGTTAAATTCTCCAACCCAGAGAAAAAGTGCTCACTTCCCTTTTTTAACTGAAAACAGTGCTATTTCCCTCTCGGCCACCTATGTTAGAAAGTCCACCCTAACCTGTTTGTCACTAACCCTAACCAGCAAGTCAGTACCCTTCTAGTGTAGTTTGTCTTGTTCTACTCTACCTCAACCACTGTCCTATTAGTACAGGTGCACATCTTGCGTAATCAGCACTATATTTTGTCTCCTGGAAAGCTCATCTTGAAAACACAGCTCAGGAATTTTCTTTTTCTCTCTAACATGTATCACCACGCATAGGACTGCCACCCAGAAGAAGCTGTGTGATTATCTCCAGGGCTCCTCCACCCCTGCAGCTCCCAGGGACCTGTGGTCTGATGAGGTTCCTGCTGCCTCCCTTCTGCCTGCAGGTGGGTGAAATACACAGTACACTCTGCACCTGGCCTCTGCACATTATCTGTAAGATCCATCCATGCTGTCACCTGTACCAGTAG
>PVLA01010070.1:0-67617 GCA_004027455.1 Hydrochoerus hydrochaeris | reverse complement strand
ATTTTAAACTAAAGTAAATGAAACTAGTACAGAAAAAAACAGAATATTTGAATGGCATAATTTAACAGAATTGAGAAAAATAGTGTTTGAATATATTTGTATATTTATATGGTAAGTTATTAGTAATTAATGGTTTTTAAATATATTAAGCTAGAAAACAATATGAAAATATTACCAGAAAATATTACCAGTATGCTTGTAAATATAAAATACAAATATAAATAACTAATGTAATATAGTGAGAATTTTAAAATATTTTAAATTGAATCAAAATAAAAATACAACATATAAAATACAAGGGAAACAAAATATTACTTTGAAAAAATTATGTAGCTATATGTACATATTAAAGAACAAAGATTTTCAAATTAATGAAATGTTCATGCTAATAGCTATGAAGTACAAGAAAAACAGCAAATAAACTCAAAATAAAATAAAACAAATTAAAAAAATCAAAGTAGAACATTACAAAAAGAAAATAAATATGTAATGAACAATTTGCAAAACTAAAATTTGGAACTTTTGCAACATGGGTAAAATTCACAGACCTGCAGCAGAACTTATTAAGAAAAAAGACATCATAAACTATTTTCTGAAAAAGATGTGCATTACCCTAGAATCTTCAATATTTCAAATATATCAATGAATACATTAAGCCAAGAAATGTGAAAATAAATGCTAAAGAAATGGACAGATTCATGGAAATATTTAATTTACAAAAACTGAGCTCAAGAAGAAATAGAAATGTTGATGAAATCCAGAATGTACAGAACCATGTCCTGTTAGTGCACCAGTCATGGACCCATGCAGACTACATCAGGTCAGATAAAGTTTCTATCTTTTAGTTAGATATGATTGACTTGAGTCAGCTTTGTCAAATCAGTCTTTCATGTAAACATGGTTTTATTTCTTCTAAACTAAAATATTAAATTTAAATTTCTCCAAGCTTGTGCTCTCATTGTTTGATAATTTTTCATGCTTAGATCTTGTAATCTGAGCAACTAATTTGAAAATAATAATATGCAATATATTAACCATTGTTAATCTCCAATTATTTTGTTTTGAAATTCTGTATCATTGTTTTTATGTTTTTTTGCTATAAAATTTAAAAAATTCACCAAGTATTAGCAACAGTTTTTTAAGGGAGGAAGGTGATTTACATTGTTTTAGGGTTCTTACTTAGAACTATATATTCTAAAGTAAAATTTTAGTTTTTCATGTAATGTTAGATGCTTGATATATTCCATTTTTAGTTCAAATATACTGAAAACTTTCTTAGTAGAAATAATACTGCATAAAAATTATTTATCAACTTGTATAATGTTTAGCAACTTCCTATGAATAATTCCAAAAACCTGAAAGTAAATGTACATTATAGAATCATTTATTCATAACTGGTATTTTAAAATGTAAAGTTGATATGAATGGAAATCAGGAACATGTTTAGAAATCACTGCCACATGAATTAACTATGCAGTGTCAACTGGTCTTTAGAGTTGTATTAGTCAAGAAAGCCATTTGTTTTACTGGATCAGGCCAGAGCTATTTTAAGCTTTCAAAAATTATTTTATTGTACTGAAAACATGCCTCTCCTTTCTCTTCTTAGAATATTAGTTTGTTATTTTTGTCCAGGAAAATGAAAAGGAAATATTTCTTTATGAAATGATGTATATACATAAAAAGACATAAACATTTAGTCATATTTTAAATTGTTACTTTAATGAATATGTTTACTTTTATTTTCCTCTGTTTGGATAATAAACACAAGCACATGGGGGAAAATGGTGATGCAGGGGTAGGGGACAAAGAAAAAGAGCCAAAAGATGGCCAGTCAGTGAGCAACAAAATACAAAGTTTCCCAAGAGGAACAACTCATATGCCAGAATAAAACATCCTGGAGAGATCCAGAAGAGGGAGATGGATCTTCTTGACACAGGAAGAAATTAAAAGATAAAAAAGCTTGTCAAACATGCAGTCTAGAGGCTACAATTGGAACAGCTAAAATTACTGGAAATGGCATTTTCACTGCAACCCGCCAAGTTTGCGCTGGCCTGAATTCACAAATTCACACTGGCTGGCAGAGCTGCCCAAACTCATTCCCGCTGCCACTCACAGGAACCACAGCCACACTGAAGTCAGGGGTCTGTGAACCCAGTGGAGAGTGGAGCCAGCGAAGAGACCTTCATTAATCCCTGGTCAGTGCTGGAAATGAGACTCCCCCCTCAGGAAGGGTGTGACCAAATGGGTGACATGTTGGAATTGGGCAGGAGGAGCCTGAACTGGGAGTGACAGTGACTTCAGTTGGTTGTTCCCTCCCCAGAACAGATTTGTGGGATTTGTTTGGACTGGGTCACGCCCCTGGCTGGGACCCAGTGAGCTGTCCCAAATTGATTCCCTGTGCCTAGCACTCACCTGATGAAGGCCTCTGAAGTTTGGCTGGCCTGGTGGGGAGGGGCTGGCATATGCAACCCGTGCTTACACCTCAGTGACAAGAGCAAACAGCAGAGGGTGGAGGTCGCTTGCCAGTGTGCTTTGGAGGAACCATGGCCAACAGGGAAGGGGGCTGGGACCTCCACTGTACACCTGTGTGGAGGAGGCCAGGACCATGACAGGAGAGAGAGGTAGGAGGAGGCCCCCAGCCCAGAACCCTGAGAGCACTGATCCAGGAGAAGGAAAAACAAGTGAGACTGAGGGCGGCAAATACACAACATCAGACTTGACTTCAATGGACATTAAGAGATATCTTTGGGACCTTGTCGACGAGCTCAAAACTGAAATATTTTTTTCACTGTAATGAAAAGCAATTAAAATTTTATTGTTCTTATTAAGTGATGCCACCCCTCCTTCAAAGGATCTCAAATTTAGGTGGAACATGAGATAGATATTGGAATGTCCCAATGGAAGTAAAAATAACAATTGACCCCTAGAGCAGCAGGTCTAACTGACGAGAAAATAAAATTCTAAACAAATCCACAACCCAAGTCCAATTTCGGACTTGCCTGAGTAAGGTTCACAAAGAAGGCAACTAAACCATGAACACAATGGCAGTTTTCATGCCTGTGTACATGCCAAGGTCTGTACCAAGTGCTGTGCGGATCTCACTAACCCCAGCAGCTCTAGAGTACTGCAGGGAACTCTTCACAGCCCCATTGTTCAGATGCGGTAACTGAGACCCGGAGAGAGCTAAGGTCACAGCCAGTGGGGAGCCAGGATGTGAAACCAAGCAATTTGGGCCCCAAGCTGCTCTCCACAGGCCCCTCAGGGTGCCAGCCACACCTCCCCAGCACCTACCACACGTCCCTCCAACGTGGGGTGTGTACGTGTTTCTCCGAGCCAGACTTGTGACCTCAGCCTGAGAACAAAACAATATTTGTCCTCAGCCTATCAGTGGACATGCGCCCGGCCTGCCCTTTGAGGCCGTGGTCCCCACAGCTTCTCCCCACTAGGAGCTGCGAACCCTCTGGCACCACTGGAAGCAGCAGGGTGGCCTCAGGGGCAGAAGAAGGCTAGGACCTCTGCGTGACCTTGGATCTGCTGCCCTACCTTGGGCCTTAGTTTCCCCATCATGGCCTTGTGCACAGTGGGGACCTTCTCAAGATCCTCTAGGCATGTGATGGCTCTGCAGGTCCCACACATGCCCCCCTCAGGCACGCACCTTGTGGCCTTGCTTACACTGGAAGGCGGCCACTCCAGGGACACCCACCATTGCAGAGCATCACCCGCCATGTGCTGCTCACCTCAGCCTATGGCCCAAGTTTCTCACAGGTGCTGATGTGGGAACTACAAGGCATACAGTTCCGCAACACTAGCAAAAAATGAAATATTAAGTCAGGTAAAGCAAGATATGAGTAGAGTAAAAAAAGAAATGCTAAGCATCTCTCAGGATGACATAGATGGAAGAAGGGAGGAAGGCAAAAAAAAGGAGAGAAACATTCGATAAAGAATATAAAGAAAATACAGAATACGTGAAGCAGATCCAAGAGACTACCAGGAAATTAAAAACTCCATTGAAAGCTGGCAAAACTGCTTAAAAGAAACTATATAGACTATCTAAACTTGAAGACAAGTTTACAATGTGTGATTATGAAAGGAAAGATCTCTTAAAAATAACAAGGAAATAGGTAATAGCAACACAAAGGCTGGAAGACAACAAGAGAATCTATAATTTAAGAATAAGAAATGAGAACAAAGAAGCAGGAATAAAAACAGGCAAATAACAAAGGTTACTCACAGAAATAATTAAGGAAAACTTCCCAAGCATGGGAAAAGAAAATGACATTTGGTTATGTGAGGCATACAGAACTCCAGCCACCTACAACCAAAACAGATCTACACCCAGACATATAATAATCAAGATACCAGAAATTCAGTATAAAAACAATATTAAAAGTCATCAGAGAAAAGAAACAGATTGCCTGTAAAGGTAAGCCCATCAAATCACAGCAGATTTCTTGACACAGACCATCAGATCAAGAAGAGCTTGGAGTAAAGTTTTCCAAGCCCTGAAAGAAAATAACCTCCAGCCTAGATTGATGTACCCTGCAAAGCTGTCACTAGAAATTAATGGAGAAACAAGATGCTTCCATGACAAAGAGGAACTGGGGAATTCTTGACCACCAATCCAATCCTACAGAGAATACTGAAGGTCATTCTAAAGAGAGAAAAAAAATACCAGGATTTTAGGAACAGTGGCAGAAAGGCCTAAATAAGCAGGGCAGGCACTAGAATGAAGGAGAAAAGTAGACAAACAAGGGCAGAAAAATAGCATAGCAGAAATGAGGCAGAGAAGGATAACTAGAAACTCTAACATAGATGGCCTTGATACACTATATTGCTAATAGTGTACCAGTATTTAAAACCCACATTACTCACACCACTCTGCTTAGATGTATTATATTCTGTTCCAGTCATTCTACCAATACTAGATTTGAGGGCACAGACAGTTATCCCGAAAATAACAGGATATAGTACGGTAATCATCCTTAATTTCCTATTAACTTAATCTAAAGCTCTGTATAACCTACACTGTTTTACTATGACTGGTATTAATCAAATCTGGATTGTTAGATCACTGTTTTGTATTGATAGATTTTATTCAAAGCTGTTATGATTGATAGTATCAAGTCTGAGGGTATAGGCAACTGCACTGAAGATAACAAGAATCACTAGAATATCCACTCTAGCTTGATTATTATCTGCCTTTGAAGTTTTATACTGTCTACAATGTTTTATTTTAATAATAGTTATTTACTGCTCTACTCAATTACACTGCTATATTCAATTATGCCTGATGATATAGACAATTCTATTGAAGATAATAAGAAACAACACAGTAATCATTGTAGATCACCTTGTACTGTGGTCTTATGCAACTTTTTAGTTTCATGTCTTTAGAGGAATATGTTTGGTTTTGTCTTGCTATGTTTTGTTTTTCCCTCTAATACAGAAAGGATAGAAATACATGTAGAGACTCATGCATGCATAGCTATTTACAGTCTTACTGTTTGAATATCTACTTTGTATACTTTAATTCTGTAACTTGAACAACTATTTCTAAGAGGACAATATGTAATTATGAACAAGTGATTTCTTACTGTTTATCTTTTTTTTTTTTGAAATTCTGTATTATCTCCACCCTTTACATGTTTTTTTTTTCTTTTTAAATAAAAAATAAATAAATACAAGCACCACCTATAGGTTATTCAAAAAACAACATTGATTTTTATTTATGTTTCTGGAGGGACATCAGAGGTTGTATTTTTTTTTATTGGTACTGGTGATTGAACTCATCATGACCGTGCTTGCAAGGCAGGCACTTACGCTGCAGAGCTAAATCCCCAGCCCCCATCATAGATTGTATTACTGTGTAATATCTCAAATACTATGCTACACACTAATCATTAAAAATGTCATCATCAATAACAACCACACAATTTGCTAAATAAACTTTAATTTGCCAGGACATTTGTCTACCACAATTCAATTTTCTTGAAAGCCACAAATTTAGTTTATTAGAATATTCCAAATCAATTCTCTTTCTACTTCCAGAATTTCTTAAAAAGACTGGTTTAGAAAGGAACTTTTCTAGAAATTCATCTATAAAGAAACGCTATATTATAAAATAAATAAAATGGTCAACAGTAAAAAGGAATTTCACAATTTAAAAAGCAACTACACTTTCAAGAAATTTTTAAGGATGGCTGAGAATATTCACAGTATATGGAGGAAAAACATCTTTGTTGAAATGTTTCTTTTATATAAATGACATAAACTTTCTTGAGGGAGATTTAGTAATATCTATAACAGGTTATAAGTCCCAGAAAATGTATTACTGAATTTAGAAGTATATTCTATATTGCTAGTTAAAGTACAGAGTAATATAAGTGTTCTTTATCATATTAAAAGCAATTAGTATGTTTTATTTGTGCATGACAGTATTGCATGATGATAGGATTTATTTTGGAAGTTTGGTACAATCATTTTACCTATCTTAATCAATACCAGTAACATTAGCACTCTCTGTTTTTTCTCACCACTCCCAGTTGTCCCTTAACTTGTCTTCAGAAGTTTACCTCTGTTTTCCTATCATCTCCTCTTTAATTATTTATTTGTTAATTTTTTTTAGATTTCTCATATGAAAAAAAACCTACAGTGCTTAACATTCTGAGTTTGGCTAATTCTATTTAAAACAATGGTTTCTAGTTCCATCCATTTTCTTTTATGACATGATTTTTATTTTATTTATGGCTCAGTAATATTCTTTTGGGTGTATATATCACATATTTTAAATTGATTTATCTCTTAATTGACATCTACTTCTATTGTGAGTTGTACTACTATGCAGCTATGCCTGTATCACAGTAGTATGAAATTCTTAATTTTGGAGTTGGGAGGATACCAGAGATTGAACTCAAGACCTTGCACTTGCCAGGCCAATGCTGTGCCATGCCACTGAGCTATAACCAGGGCACAGTACTAAATGCTTTCAGGAATATGCCTCAGTTGTACAGCCGAGTCAAATAGTATCTCTATGCTTATTCTTTTGAGAAAACACTGTACCAATTTCCATAATGGTTATATTAGTTTACATTCAATGTAGATGGGTTCCTTTTTCCTTACCTTCTTACCACCTTTTATTCTTTTTTGTATTTTTAGTGATAGCTATTCTGACTTTAGTAAGATGGAATTTAAAAATAATACTCATTTTTTTCTCTGATGGCTAGTTTTAGTTATTTCTCATTGCAGAAGAAAAATACCCAATATCCACAAGTTAAAGGAGGAAAGATTTATTTTAGTTTACAGTTTGTAGAGGTTTCACTACATATTTAGCTGGTTCCAAGACAGGAAGCATAGCAGAGAACAGCTCACTGAAAGGCAGACAATAAGTGACAACTTCTTTCTGCTTTCCATTTTATTCCATCCAAGCTACAAAACTATTTGTTGTCTTGGGATGTGTCTTCTGTCTTCAATAAATCCACCACCAACACCCAGAACCATACTAAAGCAATCAACAGACTAATCACATACCCATAATCCAGTATCACACTCCCATGATCTAACTACTTCCCAAAGCCCTACCTATGAACGTATGAGGTTCGGGGAGAATATGTAGACATGAGCTATAACAGCTGAAGATAGTGATGTTAAGATATATTTTGCCCATTTAAACTTCTCTGAGAAATATCTATTCAGGTCATTTGTTCATTTTTTATTGAATTCATTGTTTTATCATGGGTGATTTTTTAAAAAAATATTTATGTATTCTAGATATTAATCTTCTGATAAGAGAAGTTAGCAAAGATTTTTTTTCCCATTCAGTAGGTTACTTCTTCATTCTGCTATTTCCTTTTTTGTGCAGAAGCTTTTTAATTTGATTGAGTTCCATTTATTGATTCTTGATATTATTTCCTAAGCTTTTTGAGTTCTACTCAGGAAATCTTTGCCTATACTATGGTTTTAAGTGTATCTCCTTTGTTATATTCCAGTAATTTCCTTTTTGACTTGATTTTGGCACCAGGTAAGAGAGAACTACTTTCATTTTTTCTCATGTAGCTCTGCACTCTTCTCAGAACTATCTGTTAAAGATACTGTCTCCTTTTTTTAAGCATATAGTTGTGGCCATTTTGTCAAAAGTCAAATAGCGATAAGGATTTGGGTATTTCTTTTATTTTATTTCATTCATCTACATTTCTATTTTTGTGCCAGTACATGTATTATTTGTTAGTATGGCTTTATCCTATAGCTTAAAGTGTGGCATAGTGATGTCACCAGCACTGGTTTTTGTTTTTTGTTTTTTTTCCTCTCAGGGGTTGCTTTGGTTATTCTGGGTGTTTGCTGATTCCAAATGAAATTCAGGATTGCTATTTTTAGTTATGTGACAAATGTTGATATTTTAATGAGGATTGAATTTAATCTAGAGATTCCACGTGATAACATGGTCATTTTAAGAATATCAATTCTGCCAATCCAAAACCAATGGGCATGTTTCCATTTTCTAATGTCTTTTTGTATTTCTTCATAGTTCTGCAATTTTCATTACGACCTTCTCCCTCCTCTGTTAGGTTGATTCCTAGGTATTTAATTGTATTTTTCAACCTATTGTGAATTAAATTGTTTCTTGATATTTTTATGGTGGGTTCTATATTGATATAGAAGAATTGAATTTCTTTTTGTATATTAATTTTTGTATCCTGGTCAAATATTACTGAATTACCAGATTTAAAGAATTCTGGTGGAGGTTTACTTTTTTCATTTTATTTTTTTATCTACTGAATATTATATTGAACACAGGTGGTGAAAGTGAAAACAAACCTTCCTCTCATTCTTTAGAGGGGGATTCTTTCGGGCTTTTTCTCTTTTAACACGATGTTGACTTTGGGTTGTCATATATGGCTTTTAAGATTTTGAGATACATTCTTTTCATACTTATCTTCAGTAGAATTTTTATCCTAAGTGAGTTTTGGAGTGTATCAAAACCTCTTTCAGCATCTATTTAGATGATTATGTGATTTTAATCTTTGATTCTATTTCTGTTCTGTTACATTTATTGATTTATACATGTTTAACCATCCTTATACCTTGGGTGGAAAACAATTTTGGTCATATTGTATGGTCTTTCTAATGTGAATTTTATTAGTGAAGATCCTATGGAAGAGACTTTTTTTTCTATGTTCAACAAAGATATTGGTCCACACTTTTCCTTTTTTGTTAAATAGTTATCTGATTTTAATATCAGAATGGTTATGGCTTCACAGATTTGTTTTGGGAGGATATCGTCCTTCTCTAGTCAATGGAAAAGTAAGAAGCCTTGGTGTTAGTTCTTACCTAAAGGTCTGATAGAATTCAATTGTTAAATCTATCTCACCCTGGACAGCATTTATTTATTGCTTCAATCTTGCTATTTTTCACTAGTATGTTCAGATTTTGTCTAGTTTTATTTCAATTTATATAGATCACATGTCTTTAAGAATTTATTTCTTTCACATTTTCCAGTATGTTATGAGGTATATTTTAAAAATAGTTTCTGATGATCCTCTAGACCTCAGTGATGTCTATTATAATTTTACTTCTTTAATTTCCAATTTTATTAATTTGATCTATTTTCTTTCTTTTTTTTTTTTAGAAAGGTTTCCTAATCGTGGTTACCTTATTAAGGAACCAACTCTTTAATTCATTGATATTTTTCTAGTTTTTAGTTTCTATTTCATTAATTTTTCATCTAATCTATTACTTTCTTCAATCTCTACTGGTTTTAGCTTTTTTTAGAATTTTGAGATGCACTGTTAGGTAATCTATTTGGACTTGCTCTGTTTTTTTCTAATATATGCACTTAAAAGTAAAAACTTCTCTCTTAGAACACCTTTTACTTTTTCTCATACATACTGATACATAATTCTTCCACTATCATTTGATTTTTGGAATTTTAATTTTTACAGTGATTTCCTCAGTGATCCACTAATTACCTGAAGCTATGTTATTCAGGCTCTATGTTTCAGCAATTTATGTAATATTTTTCTCTTGATTTACAGCTTCATTCCACTGCAATCTTATAGGACTCAAGTAAATATTCCAATTTTTTCATATTTGTTGTGCCTTGTTTAACAGTATAAAGTATGGTCTATTTTGGAGAAAGTTCCATGGCATGTTGAAAAGAATGTACATTCTGATATTGATGAAACAACCTACAGATGCTACTTAAATCTATTTGATCTAATGAGTAGTTTAAATCTGATGTTTCTTTGTTGATTTTCTTGCCTAGTTGATGTATCAGTGATAGTGGGAGAATGAAAGTCCTACACTGCTATAGGAATCTATTAGCCATTTCATGTCAAGTAGTATTTATTCATGAATTTAGATGAGTCATTGTGCAGTGTGTATATATTTATGATTGCTATCTTTTCTTAACTAAGTCTTCATTTACCAAAATGTAGTGGTCTTCATCTCTTCTGAACAGTTTTCATTTGAAGCCTACCTTATCAGACATGAGTATAGTTACTAGTTCCTGCTTTTAGTCTCTAGTTGATTGGAACATGATTTTTTTTTTCACTTTAAATCTTTTTTTTTTTAAACCACTCACGACCTTGTGCTTACCAGGCAAGTGCTTGAGCCACTGAGCTAAATCCTTAGCCCAATCTGTGCATAGTTTTGCACATTAGGTGTGTTTTTTTCAAGCAACATGTGGATGGGCTTTGTTTTTTTATTCAGTCTGCCAAACTATGTCCTTTAGATATTTAATATACTTATACCAATAGTTACTATTTAAATGTTTGTACTAATTTCTGTCATTTTGGTGTTTTTCTGGAGTTTGATTTCTTCATATTATTTATTATGGTATCTTCTATTCAAGTGAGCTTTACTTTGTCCTTTCTATGGTAAGTGTTGTCTTCTTGGTCTGTGTTTAGAATTCCTTTATTTTCCACAATGCTGGCTTGGTGGACTTGAATTTCTGTAATGTACACTTAAAAGGAAAGGGGTTTTTGTTTGTATGTTTTTTATGTTTTGTATGTTTGCTTGTTTGAAATAGAACCTTGCTGCATAGTACAGGTTGCCCTTCAACTCACTGTGTAGCCCAGGCTGGCCTCAAATTTACGGCAATGCTCCTGCCTCAGCCTCACAAATGCTAAGATTACAGGCATTTGGCACCAAGCCTGGCTTCATGGAAGGTTTTTATTACATTTTCAGTTTTGAAGGACAGCTTAGCAGCTGGTACAAATCTGGATTAGCAGTTATTTTCTTTCTGAACTTAAAAAAATTTCATTCCATGTCCTCCTAAACTTTTAAATGTATTCTTCATAAATCTGTTACTCTAATGCATTTATCCCTGTAAGTGATTTAGTACTTTTCTCTATTAGCTTGTAGTACTACTTCTTTTTCCAGAGATTCTGGCAGTTGGACTATGACGGGGAGCTCTTTTTCTGATTTGTGCAAGTTTGAGGTTCTAAATGCCCACTTTACCTGGTTTCTCTCTCACTCCAAAACTGAGAAAATTTTTCTGGTACAGTTTCAGTGGATAAATTTTTAAACCTTCTTTCAGTATTAGAAAGCCTTCCTCAAGGCCAGTGAGCTCTTAAGATTTTCTCTCAGATTTACCCAGAACTTATGCATGGTATGGTCAGTTCTACTCATTCTTTTGTTTTTCTCTAATTCTGTCTTAAAGTTTTAGCACTACTGCCTGTCTTTAACTCTTCATATTCTTTCTTCTGATTGATATCATCTAACACCAAGGCTTTCCTTGGGGGTTTTGATTTGTCTTAATGGGGTTTCTCTCTCCAAAATTTCTATTTAGTTCTTTTTCAGAAGTTCTACCTAGCCATTGGAGTTATGTTTCATAACCTGTATTGTTTTTCTTAATTTATTCAGCTGTTTTCTTGTCTCTTCTTTAAGCTCACGGATCATTTTAACTAGAAGTGTTTTTAAAATTCTTTTTCTGAAATTTCATCTACTTTAGTAACTGTGGATCTAGCTTTGGGGAGATGAATATATTTGGAGGCACTCTGTTGTTTTGTAGTCTCATTTTAGTTTTGTCTAATTTTAGCTGAGGTTTTCATCTCAGTTGGGAAGAATATCTCATGCAGGGACATGAGGGCCTTTTGATAAGTGGCTATCTCTTCCTTGTGTGCTCTACCTTATGGGTACATCTCTGAATGGCAGTTTTCACTCTGTTTTTCCTGGTTGCTAGATTTAGCTCTTACCATTGCTGTGAAAAGAGAATCACTACTGCTAACACCAATATTTGCAATTCTAGCCATTTAGTATCAGGTAATAGAGAACTTGTTATAAAAGTTCACTGCCCTATGAAAAGTCAAGAAGTGGAATAAAATATAGTAGTCTAGAGCAAATTGAACACTGGAGTCATTAGTGCTCATAGGGATCAGAGTGGAGTTGGAGCTTTTCTCTCTGGTGGTCAGTTTCAGGCACACAGGATGCACAGCTGCCACACCCCTGTGGCAGGCTTTGTAGTTTGTTCTCTCTTTCTCTCTTATCAGTGTTCTCTCTCCATTCAGTCTGCTAGGGCTAACATAACCCAGCTACTAGATTTAACTCAAGTTTGTACTTCACACCATGCCTAAGGTTGTGGAGGAGTCAGGGCAAAGTTCTCTTACCACACTCAAATGCCTGCCGCCTCTATCTCTGCCGCAGTCCTCCAAGTCTCTTTCTGAGCTGCCCTTGCCTCAGCTGTCTGTAAAATGGCAATGAAGGCCTGATGCTATGTTGCCAGAATCAGAGTTGCAAGCCGTACCACTGCCCATGTTTCTCTCTTTCCTTACAATTGTCACAGCACCCAGGATGCAGGGGCAACCTTGCAATGAATATTGAGTCTTCCCATATCATGTCCCAGTGGGATTGCCACTGGGTTTAGCCCCAATGAGTGGTGACAAGGGCAGACACTAATCTGGCTTCTACCTCCAGGAACTTCTTCCCCTGGAGGACTTTCAAGCATTTCACAAAATGGTGTCTCCAAACCTATGCTGGGAGTAGCACTGAGTAGAACATAACCTCGATCCTTATCCTAGTCTTCTCTATTTCTGCATTTTACCCATTTACTGTCTTGTTCAGGCATTCCCATGGGAGATTTTGCTATCTCCTCATGCAAGTATGCTCCTGCAGACCTGGGTAAGTGCCTCAGAGCAACCTATGAGTGGCCAAGATGGCATCCTTCTGTGTCACATCACTGCTTAACAGCAAGTACACAAATAGCTTTAAAATGTATTACCAAAGAAATGGCAATACTATTTTGATGTGAAATGCCATATGAACACTCATTAGAAAGGAGCCAAGTAGCTTCCTATAGGAATGAAAAGAGGACTTAACATTACTAATGTTTAAAACTTCTTATAACATAATTATATAAGGAAAATAAAATACCTACATATTGCAGAATAAAATGAAAAAGCACAAAATTATAAGATTAAAATGCAACCAAAGAGCAGAAGAACATCAAGGTTTTTCTGTCCCTGAAGAAGATGGTTCTAACAAAATATTACTTTCATGCTTAAATTCTTTTCTAACAAGACATTTTTTAAAGTATTGTGTGATGGCCAACAGCTTGATTTACCATTACCTGTAAAGAACTTTACAGAGTTAGCTAACTGCATTCAGCTCCTACCACTTATATTAACAGCCATTCTCATCACAGCTAAGGGTTTTAACAACCTTATAATGGCAGTGAATCACTACTTTAATTCAAATAAACTGAGGAATTGAGACCAGATACATTATGCAAATGTTTATCAAAATTATCATTTAAAAGAGGAAAAATATAGTACACAGTATAGATTCATATGCTCATTTTAATAGTGTCTGAGTAAAAACATTTATATTTATCTCAAAATAAATTTTGTGTGGTGATTGCTAACAAATACATTTTTGTTGAAAACACAAATATTTTTATTCCAGTAAAATCTAAGTTCGCCTCTTCTCATGATCTGGCTGTGTCACTGGAAAGAGTCCACCTCTTCAAGTCTCTTTCTTACTAAGAAGGACATCTGCACAGAAGTCACATATAATGGAAGTCTGATGGAACAGGGATGGAAAAAAAAAAAATATATATATATATATATATATATATATATATATATAATCCTTCAGTTTTAAACATAAAGAATATAATTTCTCATCTTTCCTATTCACAAGTACTTCTTTGACAATTTAAAACTGTCAAATGTTTAAACCCTCAATCATGTAAAGTTATTCAGTGCTCCGTAAATCACGATTATGATGATGCATGATTATTCATTGTTCAAATGAAAGGGGAACTTGCAAGTAAATATTTATACATTGTAGTCAGGATGTGATCACTCCAATAAAATGTCTTTTCCACAGAAAGTGATGAAATAGTTATCTCTGTATTGATGGTCTTTTTTGTATATAATGCAACAAAAATCAATATTCAATCATCGAGGTCATAATTTACTCATCTTGTAAGCTTAAATTGTTGTCTGTAGCACAAAAATGCTTTCACATAAACCTGTATTTTAAATGCCTTGTTTTTTTTTCAATCCTGTATGATATTTAATCCTCAAAAATTCCTGATTATGTGATGGTTATATTAGAGATGCAGAGTCTAAATGTGAGATGCAACAGGAAGTATATACAAGATTTTAAAACCCATATGAATAAAGTCAAGACTTGGAAGCCTAATAATAAATATATTATGTTTATTGTATAATAAATGATAGAAAAATTAAAATATAAGCAGAAGTTAACAAAAGTGAACCAAAAATTTAAGTCAAATAAAGTATTTGTGTCTCTTAAAACCAAATAGGCAAACTGACCCAAATTTCTTATTGACATATAGAAACATGACAATTATTGAATAAGTGAGAATTTTGCAATAACATTATGTCAAAGCATAGATGAAATGGGAAGTGTGCAAGAAAAATAAAACAGTAAAGCTAATTTAATGTAAATAGAAAATATGAAAGATCTGATTAAGAAATTAAATCAGTGCTCCCTACTTTAGCTCAGTTGGCTAAGGCCCCACTCTGTAAACCTGAGGCTGTGAGTTCCATCCCAGAGCCAGCAAAAAAAAAAAAAAAACCTTTGGGCTGGGGATTTAACTCAGTGGTGTAAGTGCCTGCCTGGCGAGTGCAAGGTCGTGAGTTTGATCACCAGCACCAAAAAAAAAAAAAAAAAAGAAAGAAAGAAATTAAATCAGTGATGATTATCTACACATCAAAATGTCTCAAGGAGTTACCAGTTTCTTGGGTGGGGGAACTCCTTCTAGAGATGCTTTCTTGGTTTCTGTCATCCTGAGCAAAGAATTGGTGAAGAAACATAGCAAGATTTTACATTTATTCAAGCTACTGATGTATTCTATGTAAATATATTCGACACAGTGAAAGTAATATATTCCAATTAAATGTAGGAAAAGTAGTATACTGTACCTAGTGAGAACAGATCAGCAGGAAAAAAGAGAGAACAGTAGTCAAGAGATTAAAGGCAGCTAGCTGTCTTTTGAATTTCCTCCTCTTCAGATTGATGTCAGGTCTAGGTCATCCTATCAAAAACCTTGAGTCTTCAAGAGGAGACACAAAGATAGCATTTTCTAATTTGGCACATGTCTTCTGGATCTCCAGGATTGATGTGACACACCCACTTGTCCACCTGGCTGGCCAGGCTCTGTTCTCCAGTCTCTATGACTGAATCTGAGGAGGTTTCCAAATATGCCATGAAGAACTTAGTTCAACCTACACATAGAATGTTTGGAGATTTTCTGACTCCTAATGATTATTTTTCTTGTCTCCTTTTTGTCTATTTTTTAATTTTTTCCATATAAACTTGTAATCATTTGTCCTAAAAGAAGTATCTAAAAAATCACAAGAAACACATGGATTTTCAAACTAAACATTCAGAGAACATACTATTTTATTAGCATTCATGTTCTTTCAGAAAACAGGATATTGTCAACAAATTTGTGAAACAAATAATTTTTTGACAAATTCAAAAGAAAAGTAAAAGAAAGATAAGTTTAAAGTCAATATTATAGCATAAAAATCCTCACAAACCCTACCAAACTTACCTCTCAAATCTGTGAAAATACAATGTAGCACATGAGTAAGGTGGATTTTTGCCTCTAATACCAGAATATTTTAACACGTAAACAATTCAGAATTTTAAAGAAGAAACTTTAAGAATTTTCCACATTGACATACTGAGGCAGAAGTGTAGGACCCAGCTCAGTAATCATGGAGAAGTTATTTTATAAAATGAAGCATCCATTTTTAATAAACATGTGTGCACTGGTAAAAGCAGTATCAAAAGTATGGCGTTGGAGACAGTAGCATCACTCTTCCCCTCCACTTTTAACACCTTTCATGACTAAGCAGAGCTTCATGCGTAAGGATGTACTCTGTGCTTCCCTACATTTATCACTCCCTTTCACTTAAGAAAAGCCACGTGATCACTGATGTTCAATGAATTGTGTGTGACAAATGGACAATTTACCATAATTTGGCCATGAATATACCACATATTCAAACTAATTTAGACTTCTAAAGAGCTGACTAGACCAAAGCAGATTTTGTGTTAAGCCAAGAACTATTGTTGCAAGTCATTAAGATTCTGAAGTTAATTTTGATTAGCAAAGCATAACTTTCCCAAATATCAATACAGAAAAAAGGTATATTACCAAAATTTGTAATGAATTGGTATACAATTTAATAAGAAAGCTATGAATTACCCAATATAAAAACAGTTGAGATAAAACATAAAGATAAAAATGAAAAAAAAAACTAAATATGAGATAAATAAAAAATTATGTCTCCATTCACTATTAAACACAAAAAAAGCAAGACTGATCACAGTTGCTCATAATTTCATGCCTATGTCATTGGCATATTTGGTGAAGATGTTGGACAACTGGCTAAACATTATTCGAAAAGTGAAATATTGGAGCCCAGAGAATAATAGCACAAGGTCAAATCCTTAATAACAAGCTCAGAAATATTTCCCTCCAACTTTTTCCTGTTTTTCTGTCTCCTGACTCCACTTTCTTTCCTCAAAATAAAGGATAGAAACTAGAATTTCTCCTCTTCAAGGTGGGTTATAGAAACTAGAGCCCATTTTCCTCAGCAAGCCATGAAGCCTGAAAATATTGCTGTAATCTCTCCCTAACATTCTGTTTCAGAACTAACCATAAATAAATTCTCTGACCTAGCTTGTTTAATAATAGATCATAGCCCCAGCATTTTAGAAGGATTCCCAACTCACACCCTGGAGGAAGAAATGCTGCACATAGAGGCCTTGCTGGGTTTTTCTACTTGCTCTAGATCATACCCTATTCATCCACTTATATTTCAGCAATGTAGTTTGTCAAATGGATAGTTAACCCTGAGTCGATACTAATCTGAAAGTTTCAGTATCTGTTAAAAATTTAAAAAACTTATTAATACATTTCTCTTTTTCAAAGGAAAAAGACATAAATTTTATATATATATGTATATATATATATATATATATATATATATATACATACACACATAAGATAGCTAAAATGACTACACTACTAATTGTATTAATTCTTGGAAAAGAACAGTTAATGCTCATGTGATTAAATCAATTTTACTTGTCTATATTTGGTAATCTAAGCAACCCTTTTGAAGGTAACAAAATGCAATATTACAACCATCGTCAAATTTGTATCATCTTGTTTTAAAAACCTATACTGTTATTGTTCTGATTTTGTTGTTGTTTGTCTCTTTTGCTTTTTATTTTTCTTTTGCATCTTTTTTCCTCTTAAATAATAAAATAATACTTTTTTCTTTTTATTGTCTTTTGTTACACGAATTTTGTCCATGAGCCTTATAATGGGTGAGGAAAGTGATCACCACTTTATTTCCCCACTCTGTCATACTAATAAAATGTTAACAGTCTATCAATGCTAACTTTTGGCTAAAAAATGAAGCAACACAGTCTCATACATGTTAATTGTAGTTGAGATAACCTCTTTAAGGAGCAATCTGACAATATTTTATAAAGTTAAAAGTGCTCTTAACTTCTGCTTAAATTCAGATGTTATGACTTGTATAAACTCTTCTCTGATTTCCAGGTCTGAAACAAATGCTTAATCTTCTGTTAAATTAAACACATTTTTGTCACAGATGTAACTGACATTAGTTACCTCAGGTTTCCCATACCCCAACACAACTTTCCTAATTTGGAGAAACATATGTAGTTAACTGAAGATGCTTTTGTTATTTTTAAATAATTGCTTGTCTCCTCACCAACTTACCAGAACTACAGCATTTTTTTTTTTGTATTTGTTGTGAGCTCAGCTTTCAGCAGAGGACGTGGCTTATGGGTTACCATTCAAGCATGATTCTTTAAATTACATAATTGAGTCATTCCTAGGTACAAACTGAACTCTTCTCAACATGGTACATCAACACACTACTTGTAGTATCAGATTAAGCATCATTGCCAGGGATTTAGCTCAGAGGCATAAGAACCTGCCTGGCAAGCCATAGGTTGTGAGTTTGATCCTTGGTATAAAACAAAACAAAAAAAAACGGCATTTTAATCACTATGTAGTATTTCTTGTGAGGAAGCTGTTTAAAATGACTGAATTTAATGTGCAAGAGTTGGCCTACTTTATATAACAACCTATTTCTTCTTAATTTAATGCTATTTTTCTCTATTGAAAACACATTATTAATAGAATCTGGAGGAATTATGAAAGTGTGATGCTGCAGATTTAATAGAAATCCATGTAATTTAAAGATGAAATTAAAAAAAAATTTAAGAATCACATGTGAAATATTTTTTTTATTCACACATATGGTCCTTTTCCACCACAGCTTCCTGTGCTCAGATCTCTGTGAAATATCTCAGCACACTGAGACATGATGACTTCCTGAATGAGAAATTAAACAGGTTTCACAAAGTCAGGGAAACTTAGCCTGATTCTTCTTTTGTAAACTTGTAGCAGGTATTCCATACTATATTCTTGGAGATCAATATAGCTTCAGTTTTATTTAATATAGATGGGCAAGCACAAAATGACTGTGTTCATCTGGGTTTTTAATTGAATATGCTCCTAGAGATGAATCAAAGTAGATCAAAATGACTTTTCATTTCGTTGGGGACCACTGGCTGGCATGGCCAGTACTGAATAGTCATCTTATCTCTCTTTCTTTTGACTTTTCCCTTTTAAGCAACACAGCAATAGCTACTGGCTATGCAATTAGATGTCTCTGTCTGCCTCTCTTTCATTTTTTTCTCCTTATTAAGCTAGTAGGAAAATGTTAAGCCCTTAGGCATCTGCATCTATTAATAGAAAGAGAAGATTAACTGTTGCTGCTGCATAGGCTCGTGATTAGTAAACTGCTGACAGAGTTTTATTTTATTTCCTCCTTTTTTTTAGTAACTAGAAAGTCAATGTGCCTCACTGGAGTATCATAAATTGAATTTATGATAGGACTTCTAAGCTGGTTCTATGGGAGATTGTTGGTCTTTGATCTTGAATTTGTTAGCCACTGAACTAGGAGAAACAAAACAATTACACTTAGTCCAAAAATCTCATACAATGGATAAAAAAATGTGGGTCCTGTGGCTTGTCACAGGGCACAAAATTATTAGTGACAAACAGAAGAAAGGAGTAGAGTATCTAGGTCTCCTGCTGCTTGTAGCCCATTATAATTAAAAATGTTATATTCTCTAATACTAGAAATTAATACTTTTATAAGTTAACTATTTATAAAATTATTATTCCAATGTAAGAGATAATATTATGAACAGAATTGCCTGAACAAAATTACTGGGGAAAGGGTTGCTTACATCAGATATAAATATATTTGAAGAGATACTTAATTTAATTTTTAAAACTCCATCTTCAAAATATCTGGGGATCTTGAATGCATATCATTTATTTTGACTTAGCCTTTCTCCCCAGGAAAATACAATTCTAAAACATTAAAGTGTTGGCAAAACTTCAAAAACTCAGAGGTTGCATGTAGTATTACAAAGTGACTCTTAAAGTGGGATGTCTTAATCAGCAACAGCAGGGTCACCTGTTAGGTAAATTGCTAGAAATGCAGTTTCTGAGGACACATTCCAAATTTGGTGAATATGAAATTCTTGGCAGGCACAAAACTGTTTTGAGAAGCATTCCAAGTGAGTTTTGACTCACACTATAGTTTGGGATCCACTGGCAGAGTAGTTGAAACCATTATATCTAAAAAATTAGCCACTATTTTAGAGCTCCAGCCTTCTTCTTAGACATGCTACCTTAAAAAAATCACATATTCTGTACTCTTCAGACTCTACTTTCTAAGATGAAGGCTACATTAATACTATTTATAACATAGTGTTTTAAGAAGATGTAATAAGTCAATATATATAAACTCAGAGTACAGAGCATATTATAAGATCTTTGCACATGATCATTAATACTACTAACATATTTTGGATTAGCTGTTTTGAGTTAACTTCAATAATGGCCTTGAATAACAAGACTATATGGGCAAACAGGATCCAAAGAAGATTTAACAATAGATTCCTGTGGCAAAAAGCTTGGGTTGAGAAACACACAGGAGTACAGGGGAACTGATGCTACTTGTGGACTAAAGGTTCTCCCCATATAATTACTGAGATGGATTTCCCACCAAAATGTAGCAGAAAAAATTTCATTGTTAAATATTGCCTCATGTATTGTCAAAGAGTAAGCATACCTTTTACATATATCAGGGATACATTTACTCCAAAACATTTCTTATTATCTTACTGATTCTTTGAGAGAACAAATGTCTTCCACCTGTTATTGGCTTATTGTCATTTTATGAGAATCTATGAAAGAAGAAAATATTGAGAAGTCCTTTTGTCATAGAGAAATATAGCTTTCCATCTGCTAGATGTCAGACATGCCAAATTCATGTCCCTCAAAATTAAAGAATCAATTCTAAGAAATAATGGAGGTTAGGAGTAGGAAATATTTATTGAAAAATAGGTCCTGAGAGGAGGTGTCCTGAAAGTATATTGCCACCAAGGCCCTTTGTCAAAAAATTTATGCAACAGAGTCACAGTGTGGTTACAACATAGGTCAAACTATACTCAGCCTATAGGAATATAAGTATAACTGCTTAGCCAACACAGATCCAGTAGAGAAGTGGGTCATGCAGTAAGGGTACATGGAAGGAACAAAGACAAAAGTTTTGGAAGGAATGGGCCTAGATGCTCTGCTCAGCTTCTAAGCCACTGATGCCTATCTGGACTTCCCAGAGAGGTGGCACTAAGTACAGTACAATCCCAGATTCCTGTTTACCCCTTAGGGAGGCCAGGCATTGCATCTTTATCTTGAGGTATAGCCGTCTTAGTTATGCCTCCAATCACAATTCCAATATCTTTACTTTTTTCCTCTGACTTTCTTGAGAGTCCTGTTTCTGTCTGACTGTATATTAATTTCCACTTAACTTAGCTGCCTATAATACTTTGAATTAGAAACAAAGGATTGATGGCTGTCTGTTATCTTTTACACTTTCTCATTCTCTGCCCAGTGTTTTTCAAACTTGAGTTTGCACGCAAATCACCTGGAAGTCTTAATCAAAGGTAGGTTTCTATTCACTGTGTCTCCAGGTGGCCATGAGATTGATATTTTCTAAAGAGCTTCCAAAAGTGCTACCTCAGTCTATGGGTTATATGCAGCAAGGATTTGTACCAAGTCTAATTATTAAGAAATCCATGTGGTTCCTTCTTCATGGATTCTTGGATGTGGTTACTTCTGTAACCATCTTGATTCTGACACATAAATTTCTAACCACTCTTATAATCTTCAGTCTTCCTCACTCCAAATCATCACCAGCACCAAAGTCATTTTCCATCTTTTACTTACATAGGTGACAAATATTGTTTTAAGATATAAATGAATAACTTTGATAATGACATGGATGCTAATGGAAGATGAGTGGTCACCATGAAAAATGGTATAAAGATATCATAGGCTGTTAAAGGTAACACTGGGTTCTATGGGAGAGTATGAAAAATTGGTCCTTGTGAGAAACAAAGGGTATGCTCCAGTACATCACTTGTAAGAGGTATGCAGCATGTGGAAAGAGGACCATGGATTGATAAGCAGTTTGAGGCTGTAAAAGCATAGTACACCTCTGGCTTCCATTATCAGAATTAAACCTGATTTTTAGGGCTAGCAACCTATGGAGCATTGGTTGATTCACAAAACCAACTTCTAAAAATCTAATTTGAGAAAAGAAGAGGTTGAGTAAACCGAACTGTAAGCGGCACTATGTCTTGACTGACTGAGTTGGTTTTTAGTCTTTACTACTCCAGTGGTTAGTCCTCGAGGTCATTCCACAAAAAAGCTTTGTGATTTTCTTTCCTCCAGTCATTTTAGAAAAGTAAGGATGTCAGACTCTACCTCCTAAGTGTACCATACTTACTGCATACAATATGTTGGCCAAGTTGTGACTTAAGTTCACTTTCATTAGAGCAACCATTGTTTTCAAAGCTGGAATTGTGAGGCTTTTGGCAGACCCAGATAGATTAAAAGTCAGTTAGTTCACAGTAATTTAGCCAATTCTGGGGCCAGACAGATATTATTATACCATTTAGAAGTATTATATTTGGAAAAGATTTGCCTTAGTCATTTTGGGCTGCTGTAACAAAATACCATAGACTGGATGGATTAAACAACAGATATTTATTTCTCTCAATAACAGACTTTCTGGTTCCAAGATGAAGTTACCAATATATTGAGTGAGGGTTCTCTTCCTGGTTTGTAGATTGCTGTCTCATAAATGTATCTTCACATGGCCAAGAAACAAATCAACTGTTATTTTTTTACTAATAAGGACAATAGTACTATTGATGAGGACTTCTTGATCTAACTGCCTCCCAAAATTCACATTTTCTAATACAATCATATTGCCAGGGATATTTCAATATATAAATATTACAAGAACACAAATATTCAGCACATAAAATTATTTAATAGTTGTCTACCTCATGTTCCTCATTGCAAAAGTGGAGACAAAATAATTGTGGATAATATCTTATATTCTCAGATGATTAAATTGAATGTGGTAAGACTAAAGTCCAACTGAAGTGACAGACATATAAAGAGTTCTCAATAAGTATGAGTGCAATGGTTGATTTTATATACACACTGTCCTTTCTGTTTCCTGGAATACACTGCATGGAGCTCATCACATTTTCCTTAAATATATGGTAAAACTTGTCAGTGAAACTATTTGGGAATGGTACTTTATTTCTGAAATTTTTAAAATATTTGATTCAGCATTTCTCACTGTTAAAAGTTCTGTCTGGTTTATCTATTTTTCTATTTGTGCATGTTAAATCTTTTGCAAATGTCCTATAATTCTTGCATTTGTTACACTATTTTCATTTTTCTCTTTGCATTTTACCTTGGAAAACTTTTGGTGATTCATCTTCAAGTTCACAAATTATTTCTTTATTCATGTCCATCAGTCAAAACCTCTGAAAAATGTTCTTCACTTCTATTATGATGGAGACATTTTCTAGTAGTTCCTTTGATTCTAAGACTTTCCTTCTCCTTACTCATATTGTCTATAGGTTATTCATTTTTGTTAGAAATCTTAAAATATTAATAATGATTGAAGATTTTTGTTACTATATTCTTATATTTGCTCTTAGTTATGAAGTTTGCTTTTTTTCTCCAGATTATTTTCCTCCCTTATAGAATATTTTCTTTTTCAATCAAGGTATAATGCATTGGTTACTTGGAGCTGAGCTAAGCAGGCCTCTGGTGTGAAGTTTCATGCTTATCTGCTTGAGGCATATTTTTGCTCTACGTATAAATCCCAGAGGTTTCAAGTTGCTTCAGTGCCCTTCTTCTTGCCTCCATTATTGTCTGTGGGCATTCATCTGAAGTCCCACTCAGATGTAGGGTACAGTATGTATTTATAGTTATGTAAGCTACAATCTACTGTATTACATGAGACATCTTTGGGGGCAGTGGTAATGTAGGAGGGAGGGGAAGCCATGTGAGAGTCCAGTAGCAGAAGTGACTCTGTGTGGACAATGGATTGGTTGGCTGGTGTTTGAAAAGTGTTCCAACAAGTGGGTATTTTACTATTTCTAGAAAATGGCTAAACTTTATACCTCCAGAGACTGAAAGGACCCATATATGATAACATCAGCACCAGAATACAGAAAATAAAATACATGTCTAATTAACAATTCAGAGACTTCCTCAGAAAAGCAAACTTCAGCTGTACACCATACATCTGTTTTATTCAGATTTCAGGGTGGTAGTTTTTACTATATCCATGATTCTCTGATGGCTCAAATAAAGACATAATTTTCAATTTGTGTCTTTTTGCTTGTTGTGAGGAAGGGATTAATATCTCCTAAGACTGTTACATATCAGAACTAAACCAGAATTCATCAATTCAATTTTAATTGTTCTGCTAATATTACTTTCATGCCAACCCTAATGTATTTGTACTAACATCTAGATTCTAAGGAATTATGCTAAGAAAGTTTTTTTTTTAGTGGAAAATTTTTGCAACCCAAGAGCAAGAAATGGCAGGCAATTTAGTCATATAATATATGTACTTTTCTTTTGCTTTTAAATCAAAGATAAATCAATAAAAATATTACATTATGGTTATGTTCATTTGTTAGAGGAAATTCCCTGGAATAATTTTCTTGAACAAATTCATTAGTCAAATACTGTTTAGACTACCAAAAGAGAAAAGACAAAAAATAAGTTTTCAGTTACATGTTGTCAAAAGTACTGAACTAATAATTGAAAGACTTGAGTTTAAGATTATCCACTACTAACAAGCTCTCTTAAGTAATTCACACCCAAATTTTCAGAATTTGAATTTGGATAATATTCCTTGCCTGTATAATTTATACTACAGTTAGATCTATGAAAGGAATGTGAACACTGTAAACTTAAATTGCAAAGTTCTTCCTACTGTAGAAGAGTGATATTCTATTTATAATGTCCTTGCACTACCCCTCAGGTGAGGTAACAACAGTTTCTAATATTGCCTGAAAGAAGCTGCAGCCTCAAACCACACACATGTTGGAAATAAGTACATTGATGAAAAGGGGACCTAGGTTCTGTGTTCTTGGCTTTCTTAACCTTGGGTGGGAAACAAACCCTAAAAGACTAAAGAATAGAAGTTCTGAAAAAGCAAGAGAAGGACAATAGTCCTACTCCAAGTAAGCAACCAAGTACTGTACATGGTTTCTCAGACAACTAACCAGGCAGTATGTATCACTTCTGTGATAGAGGATACTCTTGTTGGTGGCTGATAAAGTCAAACAAGGATCCCAACACATATTATGTGTCTGTTGTCCAGACTAGTAGCAGACTTATGTTGCTGGATTAACAATAGATCTTTTCCCTTAGCAGTAAATCCAACCTAAATGGCAAACTGCAGAAAGAAAATGATTGTAGACTGTGTCTTGATTATTAACAGTGGGAAGAGAGCTTTATCTCTCAATAAACATTAGTCCCAAATGACTTATAAATTACAGAAGCAAGGGCAAAAATTCCCCTAAATTGTCTATTTTTCACAATTGTATTTCTTTTTTGAGAAAATATTAAAAGTAGTGAAATAATGAGGTACACACTCTTTGTACCTCAGTTTCATATTAAACACAGGCATATCTTGATAAAAATCAAATTCACTTCCAAGATACATGATGTTTGGAAAGAATGAAGAAGAGATTTACCATTGCTTTAGCAACTACTATGAACCTAGCTCTTTGGGAAGTACTATATATGCACCCACCATGTTAGAGGGGGTAGATGTCAAACAGTCACGTATTTGCATAACTAACTCTCTAAGCAGCTCACTATTTTCCTTTGTAAATTGACAATAATACAATCTGTCTTCAGGGATACTAGAGCTTTAGGACCTATAAAACACTTGTCACACTCTAGTTTAGGGATAGGTATTTTTGTTTGACAATTTGTTGGTTTGTTTGAATGTATTATCTCTGAGCATCCTCAAAAAGTTCCTTTAATTAAACATCTTTTGCCTCAATTTCATAAAACCCAAAGTAAAATTGAGAAAAGTAAAGCAATATACTCATTTGACAAATGTGGCTGGATTTTAACCTTTTTTCTTGGCTTCTTTGGCTTTTCTCATTCTATTATTGAAATTATGAAATGTTATGTTATTGTCATGTAATATTAAATATATGCTATAAGCTACATAATACAGGTATTGTATATGTTTCTACTATCCATCTTCTCTTTATTTAAAAATTCTAGTTTTATTCCACTTTATTTGAAAGCCAAAGTTTTTGATCTTTGAGTTGAGTGGTAATTTATCTTTCAGTTGCATAATTTTCCTTTCCTATTTTAAAGACAAAAATAAATAAAAACAATGATACAAATTTCAAAACAAGATAGTATAAGAGTAACAACTGTTAATTTATTGTGTATTGTTATCTTCAAAGTAGTTGCTCAGATTACAAGATATATAGGCAAGAAAAATTGATCAAACAATATAAGCACAGATTGTTCTTTTCAGTAAACTAAGAAAAATTAATACTATGCATATCTTAACTGTTACATATATATATATATATTTTTTTTTTCATTTCCCTTCCTTCTTTTCTACTTTCCCCCATCCCAGGTTCTCTTTCCTTTTGAATAGTTTCTTCCCATTTGACAATATCTATTATACATTTTGGATCTGTTAGCTTCTTATACTATGGAGACTACAGTGTTTATACAAGTGAATTTGATTTCTTTCACTTATGAGTATGGTCTCAAGTTGCATCCATTTACCTATAAAAGACTCCATTTTTCTTCTTTGTAGCTGAGTAGTACTTCATTGTATAAAAATACCATTTCTTCTTTATTAATTCCTTAGTTGATGGGAATTTGAGTTGTTTCCAGGATTTAGATATTATAAATTGTGCTGCTATAAATATGGATGGACATATATTGCTGTGTCATGATATTTTTTTTCTCCAGGGAAAATACCCAGAAGGGGAATAACTGGATAAAATTGGACTTCTAATCCTAGGTTTTTGAGGAATCTCCACACTGATTTCCACAGGCATTGCACCAGCTACACTCCCACCAAAAGTGAAGAAGGATTCCTTTTTTCCCACATTCCAACCAGCACTTGTTATTGGTTGGTTTCTTGATAGTAGCCATTCTTTCTGGGGAGAGATGGAATTTTAATATTGCCTTAATTTGCATTTCTCAAATGACCTATGATGTTCAACATTTTTTCATATATTTATTTGATATTTATATTTCTTCATCTGAGAAGTGTGTATTCATCTCAGATGCCCATCTAGAGCCAGAAGAGACCTAGAATAGCAAAGGCAAAAGCAAAAGCAGTTCTGGTCAACAAAGGCAATGCACAAAGCATCACAACTCCTGACTTGAAATAATACTATACAGCTACTGTAATAAAATCAGCATAGAACTGGCAAAAAACAAAACAAACAAACACACAAAAGAAACAGACTTGAGAATGAATGGAACAGATTAGAAAATGCCAACACAACTATAAGCACACTTGGCCACCCTATCCTTGACAAAGGCTCCAGACACATTCACTGGAGAAAGATAGCCTCTTTAATAAACAATGCTGTAAAAACTGACTCTCTACGTGCTGAAGACTAAAATTACATCCATGTCTATCACCGTGCACTAAATTACAAGCAAAATGAATCAAAGTTCTAAATATTAAAACAGAAACACTAAATTTACTAAAAGAGAAAGTAGATAGAAATCTTGAAGACAGGTGTAGACAGAGAGTTCATGAACAAAACCCAGACTACATGGAAAATACTTCAAAGAATCGACAGCCAAAATCTCATCTTTTTAAAAAGATTTTTAAAATAGAGTGAAAAGACAACCTACAGAGTGAGAAAATTTTTCTCCAATTGTCCCTCAGACAAAAGACTTAAATGTAGAATGTATGAAGAATTGAAAAAAATCACACACCCCAAATTCAAAGACCCAAGATCTTTCTTTGGGGAAAAAAAAATAATAATAAAAAATTCAGGTGCTACCACAGTGACAGGAAAAAGTTCAGCAGCAACCAACTTAGATTATGTATTACAGAGGTCATCAAATTGTATGAATTATAAAGGTGGATCCCTAAAAGAAACTGCATATAGATCACAGATTTAAAAGATATTCCTAAGGGTTACAAATAACTTTGGATCAGTTTGAGGGAAACTGTACAATTCCTAGAATATTGAATTATTAATATTAAATTTATTATTTTATTTCCTACATGGTAAAATTATAACTAGTTCTAAATACAAGTTTTCAAATATAAATAAAATGTGGACTTAAATTCGCTAAAGAAATAACCTGCGTGCATTTTTTATAAAACAGAAAATAATTTAAAATATTTTGAAACTTACCATTATATCTGTGTCTGTGAGTCTCTTTTACTGAGTAAAAATCTGTTACTTCTTTAAAGACTATTTCCAAAAATTCAATAAGTTCTCTTTCATTTTGAAATCTGACTACAAATTGAATTGTATATAATCATTTCAATTTTATTTAATTCTCATAATGAATGAGGAAAATGTAAATGAATACCACATGGACTGCTGCCATATTTTGATTATGTAAATTAAAATTTTGATGTAGAGTTATTAAGCAATTTTCTCAGATGCAATGTTTAACAGAGTAAGGCTAATTTTATTTTTCCTGTTTTGACTAATCAATGCATGATTTTTTTTAGACTCTTGGTTAAACATTAATGAAGCCTGTTATTCCCCAAAGAACATAATATGTTAGCTGTTGAAAGGTAAAGAGAATGAGTCATTATTTAAACAAATCAAACGCTCACAAAAGAGTGCACTAAAAATAGTAGGAAGCCACCTTTTGAGGGTATAGTGAGAAGAAAGATTAAAATATGAAAATGATTTTAAAGATGGAGATTTAAAAAAGGAAGACATATATAGTGTAGATTCATGTACTAAAATTGCAGACAGCAACAGCAAAAGAATGAAAAAAAGATAAAAGTAGTTTATCTTTGCTTTCTAGGAAACAATACAGTACATTTCAGCATTTCAAAAGTAAAAGGCACAAGAAACAAAAACTCATTTGTACACCCTCTATAAGAAAAAATATATATAAATTAAGTACACAAGGGCAAGCTTGTCTCTATTTGAAAAAAAAAAAAAAGAATAAGCCAGAAGCTAAAATACACAATTACAGAGTTAAGATAAAAAATATAGTTCAGATAAAATGGAAGAGATTTCTGTGAACATAGTATTTCACATACTTTTAACACACATATTCTTTAACAATTCAAAAATACAAAGTTATATGAAAAGCAAATGCAAAACTTGAATATAAATAAATGACATTAGCTGTTTATAAATTTGGCAATATTAACACAGATGGGTAAACATTATTTCAAGAGACTTTTAAACAGCATATTCCATGTATTCTTAATGATATACATTTTTAGGTTCAAAAAGAAAAACCAGTAGATCTTAAATCTAACAAAGTGCATATTAGTTCATTATACCATAGTACTGTAACTTTTGAAATTCTTCTAACTATACTGTAGGACAAATTATATAGGTAATTATGATAATATACACTATAAATAGCCAAGATTTTGAGCATAATACAAAAGACATAAAATCAAGAAAAATACTTAAAATATACCACAATGAATACATAAAATCTATTTTTTCTGAATATTTTCTATCTTTACTTACTGAGAGTAAGTAGAAGTGAAGTTACCTCAATAAAAAATAAGCATCATTAATACCTAAATTATAATTTCAGATACAATTTCCAAAAAAGAAAAAATCATGAAATACTGCTTTTCCAAGTAACAAGTAAAATACAATTTAATTGTAGAACAACTTGTTATGCTAAAAAGCAAGAAAGAATTAAAAGATTATTGAACTATGTCAAGTGAAGACAGGACAAGACAGATCCTGGAATTATCACTTGTAGAATTAGATCCAATATAATAATATTAACAAGTAGATAATAGTGAAGTTACAGTGGTATAAAATTTAGATAGTTGAATTGATCATCAATATTAGGCAAATATTTTTGGACTTACTGACTTGTGAATGGTATAGAGATAACTTTCCCATCCTCATCATGGTCCAGGAAGTTTATATTTGTAATTCCATGGAAAAGTTATTAGAACTCAAGTGAGTTAATCACAATGTACCACTTCCAAATCAACCAATGGTAATAATAAAGACAGTAAGACATATTTATAGCTATGGTGAGCCAAGGGATCCTGAGTCTGGCCATGATGAAGGCTCATTACAACAAAACCCTCAACCCAGAGCCTAACCTGGATTTTATTAATTCATAAAGAAGGAAGTAGCTTGAGGATGAGTGATTGTGAGAATGGTGGGAATTACATGAATACTGTAAACTGGACTAGCTTGGCGGCCAGAAAGCACCTCTGCAATATGCAGACAGAAGGATCTGCAGAAAGACTAATCTGTATAAAATAATTGAGGTAGCATTTAATGTATAGGAGGCTGGTGTTTCAGCTTCTGATGTGCAAACTCTTCTGTCTTGGGAAGTCATAGTCTCTTATCTCAAAGCTTAAACCCAATGGGTAGTACTGGAGTGGTGGTTCTGCATCCCACTGGGCTCAAGCACGATTCCATGGGAGCCACAAGGCAGGTAAACAGCATCTACCACCTAGCTTCAAAGTTTATGCATTGGCACCTCAACTAGCATTATTTTACATTGCTTAGAGCCAACTGAAGGGAAAAGGAAATAGCTTAGCCAGATCTGTACATAGGATTACATTGGATAGGGCCAGGATTATACAAAGTGGAGGTACTTGCTCTTTGTTCAAGGAGAGTCATCCAGATGTTTCCCCACAAATGGATCTAAGTTTCATTTTATTTACTGCTATATTTGAAATATTGCATACTATGGTGGGAAAAAGAAAACTTACTGTACAAATCATGGAAAAATTATCTAATGTAAAATGTTTCATTTCCTGTGCCTAGACTTCCCAATGGAAACCAAACATCTAAGGATACAACCTTCTTCAAAAGTCAGTTATATAACAAATATAAAAAATTTTTAAGAGTTTCTAGGTCTACCGTTGTAGCAGATTTATGGATATATCCATCTATAAGTGTTTGTAATCCAAGCTTTTGAAAAAAATGCTATACTGGCTATAATTCTGATTTTGTCTTAGCTTACAGATGTGAAACCATCATATATGCATTTTCACATGGTGTGAATAAAACTTCTTTGATGTTGCCTTTTAAATGCTTTTAATACCAAATAAGAACATTGTTAAGACTTACTGATTGAATAGTAAATAGCAAAATGACCATTTACAATTTTCTAGTACCACTCCTTGAGGAAAAATTTGTTATAAATACAGTGGAGTTAGGATATACAAACCATTTGTGAAACACTGTGTAAACTGGGTGTGGTGGTACACACCTGTGATTCCAGTACTCAGGGATTGTGAGTGGACTAACATAAAACCATTAGTTGTGAGCCATTTGGGGCTATAAGCTTATTTTTGTCATATTTCAATCTTCAGAATATTACATAGAGTTATCTACATATTTACCAATTTAAAAATTAAGACATATTAAAACATCAATAAGAGTTTATTTTTTAAGTTGCATTCAGGAAATGGTAGGGTGCTCCTTTTCGCCCTCATTACCTCAATAAGCACAGAGAGCCAGCAGAATTAGTTTAGTCTGTATGAATCAGTGAACAATATCTTTAGAATATCAATTTCCTATACCTGTGCAAAGCTCTCCTCAGCAGATTCTACAAAAATTTCAACAGACTTGTTGCATGAAATTTTAAAAACCAAAATAACTTGTTTCTATTTTCTATATTAGAGAACTAGCACATAACACAGATAGACATACATATTTATCTTTAGGTTTTCAAGTATGTATTTTTCAAAAAGCTTTTCTGATACACCCAACTGTTTTAAAAATAACTCATATGACATGATTTCTTTTTCCAATATTCATTTAGCTCAGTAAGACATTTCTAACACTTAAGGTGAAATGTATGGCTCTTTAGTTAATGTGTATGGTATTATACATTTGCATTTATAAACATCATGGATCAGAGAAAGAGTTGTGTGTATAGAGCAGCTAGTTTAGAAAAATTATACTGAATTTTCAATAAGTAGGCTTGACCTTTGTTAAAGTCTATAATTTATATCACCTTTCTGCAATCTAAGGAGCAGGAAATTTTGTGTTGTAATTCTTTCTTTTAAGCTATTGTATTGTATACAAATCTTCCCACCTCACTCCATACTTGTTCTGGATTTTATTCCCTAGGAATCATGGCTTTTTTTTTTTTCTTCTGGTACAGTCTGCAACTGTCAAAGGCGATGCTGACAAATTTTGGAAAAAGCTTAAAATTCTTCATGATTTATGGGCTTGGTGGCAAAGGATAGGTGAAGTTTGAAACTTTCTAAGGTGTTTTTTGACATGTTGGTATCAATTAAGAATACTACACAGTTGTTGAGACAAATACCCAGAGTTACATATTCTTGGTTAATAGCTTTCCAAGAACAATTTCATTTTCAGAACTAATTTTAGAATAGTGATTTTAAAATCTCAATTTGCAAAATCTTTATGTCACAAAAGGAAATAGTTTTCTCACAAAGTCATAAAGGCTATAGACAAGGACAGGGTAGATTACCAGAGATATGTTGTTATGGATTAAAAACTGGTGATCAATTTAACACCAGCTGAATTAAATCAGGATGGTGCTAAGGATAGGTGGCCTACCTGAGGAAATTTTCCAGCATAAATAGAGACGTGGAGAAGAAGAGCTATGCATTGTGGGTTCTCCTAAGTGTTGCTGTTTCGAGCCATTGGTCCTCCTGGAGGAGCTTGTCATGACTCGCTCCGTCGATATGAATTCAGTCATTATCATCAGAGGACCTTGGGACATTGTTGGTAGTGGCTGTGGTTCACTTTGAGGGAGCTCTGCTCCTTACATTGAGCATCACTTCCTGGCTCTACATGGGAAAATGTGTGCTGTTTAATCTCTAGGAGAAGCTTGTCATGCTGGTTTTCTGGCGTGTACTAGACAGCATCAGAGGAGCTCGGGACCTCATTGGCACTGAGGATGGCTGTGGTAATTTTTAGGGCAGCCCTGGTCCTTATTTTGAGCATGACTTCTCAACTCCAGTGTAGAACCCTCAACCTACTGGCACAGCTCTTACTGGCATAGACTTTCTGGCTTCTATCACTGACCTTTGGGCCTTCCCAACAAATTCATAAAAAAGACTGGCATGAGTCTTTCATGGGCTCTAGACCTCCAGTTGGACATGTGGGAGGCATTGTCATGGGCTCTGGGTATTCAACTGGACCCATGCAGGACATTGATGTGGGATCCAGGCCCTTGGCTGAATATTCATGGTCTTTAGTGCTGTGAACAGATTTCCTGCACTTTCTTGTGTTTAACTCTAGGTGACCATCATAAAATAATGTTATAAATTCTGTGTCCTGATTGCAATTGTTCTCACAACCACTGACTACAGCATATGCAAAAAGTTATTTAGGTGATGAATAAAAGAAAATATTATAAAGAGAACTGATCAATCTTGCTTGCATGCCTATATCTGATAGCCTGAGCAATTACTTTGAGGAAAACAATATGCGACATAATAACTATTGTTAAATTCCTATCATCTTGTTTTGAAATCTGACATCATCATTGTTTTCTGTTATCATTTTGCTTTTGTTGTTGTTTTTTGTTTGCTTCTTGATTTTTCCATTTTTTCTCTTTAAAACCAAATAAAAAATCAATAAAGAAAGAAATCTCCATTATTTTACTTTCTAAAACTAATAAAACCTTATAATTAATACTATTTATATGCAATTCTAAAATCTTACTGTTTTCTAGCAAATAATTAACATAAATAATAGCTTCTAGTATTTGTTTAGCACTTTGTTGTTCAAGATGTCTCAAATGCAAAATAGTGCTGCATGGTTTATTCAGACTATATCTATTTTCTGTAACCTTTATAAGTCTTCTGATTCCTCTGTATCTCATTATATCAGTCCAGGCTGTTGAACCCATATGTTGTAGTCTGGATTTGCATGGGAATAGATTTCATACAGGACACATAATTTACAGGATTATTTTATAATACTCACCCAAAAAGTCAAATTCAGAAGAGTGCAAGAGATCTGTTAAGGCACTAGAGACTCAAATAATCTGGATCCCATGGCAATGTCCTGTATGAGTGCAGTTGAAGGCCTAGAGCCCAGGGTAATGTCCTCCATGAGTTCAGCTGGAGACCTAGAGTCCATGACAATATGTCATGCAAATCTGTACCAAGAATCTGCACTGGGAAGGCCCACAGGTGAGTGGTGGAAGCCAGAAAGTCTGTGCCAGTAGGGTGAAGGATCTGTGCCACCAGGCTGAAGGATCTGCATGGGTGCCAAGAAACAATGCTTAAGGGAAAGGCCAGAGATTCCCCAAAGGAAATTGCAGCCATCCTCAGTGACAACAAGCTCCTCTGACAATGAGAAGAGCTAAATTCCTGTCAGAAAAACCAGCATGACCGGTTTCTCCAGCAGAATCAATACCACACCATTTTCCCCTCCAGTTTTCTTTTTATGCTGATGGCAACAATCCTCAGGGGGGCCTTCCATACCCAGCACCAGGCAGATTAGATTCAGCTGGGTGTTACAGGAGTAGACCACTTAATCCACCACTAACTGGGCATGGTGGCCCATTCCATAATGACAGCACTCAGGAGGCTGAAGCAGAGGGATAGTTACAAATTCGAAACCATCCTGTGCTACAATGTAAGCTCAAGTCCAGCCTGAACTGCATAGCGAGAACTGTCTCAAAAAACAAACAAAATAAAAACAAACAAACAAACAAACAAACCCAGTTAATTCACCACACCATACTTTTCTAGTTATTTTAAACAGAGAATAGTTACTAGAACTACCTAGAAAAGTGTTAGATGCCATTAAATGAAAGTAATGTTAAGCAGACCTCATCAATGAGACTGTTTCCCTGCCCTCAGGATACTTTGGAAATGCCAGCCAGAGTGGATAAAGAGATAGAGAGGAGTCTACACTGTGATACTGTAGGAGCCTGAAGTCTGCTCTCTCAGTGATACAACAGGCCTTCTCTAGAGCTAGAGTCAACAGCCATCTCTGGTAGCCTGCTTACGAAGAAATAGCTTGGTTTCCCCTTTTTAAACAGTGCAGTCTAACACAAGTGCCTCTGAACAGCAAAATCTAACCAGAAAACTACTGTCAATAAAGTAGAGGAAACATAGTTTAGCTTTCCAGTCCCTTAAAACACAGCAGAGAATGCGAAAGAACTCAGATAATTCTTTAGCACACTGATTTATGAAATATTTCTAGGGAGATATCATATAGTTACATTTTATGGTTTATTTTAGAGGTGCTATAGATACAAATACAAATATACATATATATTATATGTACAATGTATAATGCACAGTATGAGAAGGATATACTGTTTTAGTGTGATCATTAGAAGCAATATTCCGAGATTAGTGGAGTTGTGTTGCAGTTGATAGACCCCCAAATCTTTTTCACCAGCTTTTATTTTATGCCTTTTCCCTTATTAAAATCAATAAATAATTCCATGAGTAAATAGAGTCCAGTGATAATGGCTATTTAATTAATTCCTAAATATCTTAACACTGTTTGGAGGCTGCTGCAGGCAAAAGTAGTACCTGTAATACAAATTACTAGTGATCAGTTTCAGTAAGGTCTTCTGCTAAAATAGCTGTTTTGGCCAGGGATAGTGGTGCACACCTGAAATCTCAGCACTTGGGAAGCTGAGGCAAGAGAATCACTGGAGTTCAGAGTCAGCCCTGGGCTACAAGGTAGTTCAAGGTCAGCCTGAACTGCATAGCATAACACTGTCTCAAAAAGACTCAATAAATAAATAAATAAAGCAAGCTTTTTTAAAATCCTGGCCCTTTTTTATAGAGAAATCATTCTACAATAAATATGAAATACTGCCTCTATTATACTTTACAACAGATTCATATTTTCCCAAATAATGTTCTTTAATAGTTATTAATTTCAATGTATAAATATGTATTCAATTATATTGGTTAAAGACATGTGTCCAAGGAATGATTATATATTCATATCTAAATATTTTGTAAAATTAAATTCAAGGATACTATGTGAAAACAAGAATACTGGTCAAGGAGAAATGAGCTTTATATGTTTTTCTTGCTTAATTGAATTGGCTAGAACATTCAGACTTTTTCAAAATGGCTATTTTATAGAAAATGTGCTTAACATTGCTACTCTAACTGTAATATTTCTCATGTCATTCTGGTCTCTCAAGTTTTAAAATGCACTTATTTTTGGCTTACTATATGTTAAGTAAAAACTATTACACTATATTGATAACATCTTTATTTTTATTGGTTTTTTTTCTGTATGTTAATTTATTGTCTTAGTTAAGTCATATATTGCCTAATGTTAAATGTTCCTTTTAAGGGTTTCTTCTTCTTCTTCTTCTTCTTCTTCTTCTTCTTCTTCTTCTTCTTCTTCTTCTTCTTCTTCTTCTTCTTCTTCTTCTTCTTCTTCTTTTTCTTCTTCTTCTTCTTTTTCTTCTTCTTCTTTTTTTTTTTTTTTTTTTTTTTTTTTTTTTTTTTTTTTTTTTTTTTTTTTTTTTTTTTTTTTTTTTTTTTTTTTTTTTTTTTTTTTTTTTTTTTTTTTTTTTTTTTTTTTTTTTTTTTGCTCTGATGGATGGCAAAGACAAATGTGTAGTTTGAATATTTAGAATTATTCTGAATTAACTGGAGATATGTTATTTCTAATGTTCTTGTTCTGGTCGGGAATGAAGAATATTAGCCTGACAGAGCATGCTGAAAAAAACTGTTCTCTGGCCTGGCCCCATACAGAAATCAAAATGTACTGCAGAAAGAAACTATGTTGCTTGATGTTGCCTAGGTCTAGTGAGTAAGACTGGGGTGTAAGTTTGGCTTTGATGACCATTTATCTTTTTTAGGGAAAATTAGTAAAGGACTTAAATTTTGTTTTTTGTTCTGGGGGGAGTTTGTTTGTTTTTTGGTGTCAGAAATAGAACTCAGGACCTTGTGCTTGTCAGGCAGGAGCTGTGCTGTTGAGCTATATCCTTAGCAATGATTTACATTTTATACTGTTTTACGACTCACATTTGGATATTTTCATTCTCTGAGATTTACTGATTTCCTTACAAAATGTCAAATTTATCGGTAATATTTTATTATACTTTTTATGAAGATGTTTAAATATTTTTCACATATGGGATTCTAACTCTTCTAGTGCCTAATGCAGTTTCCTAATATTTGTTGCCTTTCAGTAGGGCCTAAAGTGTGTCCTACCTGTCTACACTCCAAAACTCCTATGCTAAAAAGCCAACCCCTAATATATCACAATGTAATGATATTTGGTTTTAGACCTCTAAAAAAATTTTTTTTATTTTAAAGAGGGTAAAACAAAACAGAACAAAGCAGATCAGAAGAAAACAATGTAAGTGACACAGATTTCAAAGCAAGACAGCAGGAGATCAGTAGTGGTTACCATAATATCTATTTTCTTGTAAATAGTTGTCTACATTTTCACACACAATGAATTCATACAAAACGAAGTAGTACAAGAACTGATCAAAACAGAGTAATGAAGGAATTACAGCCCTTAAAAACAGACAATGGGAAAATCAACAATGGCTACCATAAAGCTCTTGTTCTCTTCAAAATAGCTGTCCATACTTTCATGTATGTTGAAATTAAATACTACAAAACAGGCTAAAACCACCCAAACAAAGAATAAAAGCATTACTGGATTTCACAGCATGACAATAGGAAATCAGAAACAGATACCTTAATGTCTCTTTAAAGAAGAAATGAAAGTTTCAAATGAAGACTATTAGAGTGGGCTCTAATGCAATTTGATTGAGATCTTCAGAAGAAGAGATACTGTGGGTGCAGAGAGTAAACATGGGGAGAGGAAACTCCATGTGAGGATTCCTGAGGAGACACCATCTGTAGCCAAAGGTAAAGGCTGCTGGGAAAACTGAGCAGCCCATACTTTAGCCTTAAATTTCCAGGCTCCAAAAAGTGTCAAAAGTACATTTCTGATGCTTAATCCTACCAGGTTGTGATGTCCTGTAAAGGCATCCCCAATAAATCAACAAAGTTTGAATTGATAAAATTTATCAAAGTTTTGTTATTGTTTTTTTTGTTTTTTTCTGCTCTTTATTTTACTATTTCCATATATTAAATATTATTTTAGTTATTGCACCTCCTGAATTTGAATGTTAATATTTTTCTAAACTCCTATTTTTAAAAATGCATACTTCTGGTTCATTCTTTCAGTTTAGGTAGTCTAGATTTTTTTTGTGTATGTGCATTTCTAAAATGGGTGCATATCTATAATCCCTGTGACATTTTGTTTAATGCCAAGAGTTAACTTATAATAGTTTTAGTTGTATAGAGATAAATTTTGTTTCATTTCTTGTTATGTTTTTATGTCTAATTTCTAAAGTATTATTACAATGCTTTTTAAAAACATGCCTGTGCTATTCCTGAGGATATAATATTTTCATTGTAGCTAAACACATTGTGTATTTTGAAATGTTCCCTGGGTGCTTCACTCATTCATTTATTCACTCAACAAAGTATTGTTGAATAATTGTATTTTGGGGTGTGTGTGTATGTGTGTGTGTGTGTGTGGTGTACATGTGCCAGGCCATGGACACACACAAATGCACGTGTGCACACACACACACACACACACAGAGTTCATAATGGAGCTTACATTTTAATTTTAATTGAGCAAAAAGAAAAAAGTAAGGAATTAAATAAAATAATTTCAATTCATGATAAGTGCTCTGGAAAAGAAAAAGAGTGATGAAATAGAGGATAACAAAAAGTCTGCTCCAGGTAGGGGAGTCTTGGAAATCTTCTCTGAGGTGCAAACACTAAGACATAATACTGGAGAAGAGCTCACCACAGGAATAGTGTTGACCTTTTAGAAGGGACGATCAGAGGCTTGGGAGAGAAGTGTGGAGGAAAGAAAGAGGAAGACTGATCCACAAGCACTAAGAAACGGTTAGACATGAGCAGAAAGTTCTGATGTGCTATTAAACAATAGGGTGATTAAGGATAATAATGTTCTGTGCATTTCAAAAAATAAATAAATAAAAGAAACAACTGGAAAACATTTTAATGTAGAGAAAAAATGAATCTGAGGATCTAACAGGGTTTAACCTGATTTAAACTTTACAGAATACATAGATTTATTAAAGCATCATGTTATTCTATTGATATGGAATTATTACTTATCATGTAAAAATAAATTTAGCTTAATTTTTAAAAAATAGATTTATTATCCTTGCAGTATACTGATTTGTTTGCCTATGATCCCAGCATTACCAGGTGGCTTAGCTAATACTGGAATTATTTATTCCATATCCTTACTCCTCTCTGCCTCTAACAACATCTTAAATCAACAACAAATGAAACTAAATGTGTGCTGGTAGAATTTCAGTGTTCACAGAGGGGTTTATGTATTCTGAAATATATTGACATAGAAAGAATGTGTTATATGCAGACAGAGACCAAAGAGGAAGAGAATAGACAACGACAGAAGAGGATTTCTAAATAAACAAGGGTAGCTGTCACGAGTGCCTTGAGAATCCCACTTCCACACTGTCACAGTTTACAAGAGAACACAATGGCTCAAGCATTTGTTGCTATGAGAACATTGATTGCATTTGTTTGTTTTCTATTTATAGCTGTAGATTTCTCACTTCAGTACCTTAAATAGCCACAAAAGAATAATCAGTACGGCTCATCACTCATCTCTCCCTTGACATGTTATTAAAAAAAGAAGTTGATCAGGATAATATTTTATAAGCTTGGTGTATTACTTAATTCTTTAGCAATAAATTTTGCTCAAAATATGAAGTGTTGTTAAGGTAACATAGCAAAACTTTTTGGTCCAAGATGACTGTTGAATTTTAAAGAATCAATTAAAAAGAAAATAAGATAATAAGCAGAGGGTTACAAAATCTTTTATTCATTTCTCAAATATACTTGGTCCACAGGGTACATTGTTGAACAGTGGAGGCTTTTTCTATGGTTATTTTATGAAATATTTTAAGTGAATAATAAATGCAAGTTAGGAAGTCACTTTGATAAAAAGCCTTACATTTTCAGGCTTTCTGTATCCTATCTAACTGCCACTCTAAAGCAAAAAAATTCCCACAAAATCTTATTATGAAAACATATTTAGGGAGAAAAACCAAGAAAAATTCCATCAGGATTTTAAAGGTTGTACAAGGAGTATTACAAACTCAAGATAAATAACTTAAAACAAACAATACAAAAAATATTGAAAAATGTGGTGAATATAATAAATCCATGAAACCCTGTAAACCAGAAAGAATGGTCAGAATAGGCTTAATGTACTGAAGAATTTCTATAAAATAAAAAAAACTCAATAAGAATTCACACACACATCCAAATATAGAAGTACACAAGGAGGATGAAAGAAAAATATTGCAAGTCTCCACAGGAGATACAAAAAGAAAATTTACACTGTTTCAATATGGAAAGGAGAATTATGGAACCCTGTAAAATTTAAAGTGAAATTTTTAACAACAGGAGATCATTTCACTACTGTTTCTAATTTGTACATATCAGAAAAAAATGTGTTAATTAAAAAAACCAAATAATGGAAATGTATCTATCTGAATATAGTACAGAGATACACATTTGCCAAAAGTAAAATGAACAGATCTTAAGCAAGAATTGTGATGAAATTTCATAATTAAAATCACTCACATAGTTATCAGTCTATCAGGATAGAGAACACCTGAGAAAGTTTGATTATATGCCATTTCAAATAATGCCACTCATAAATAACTAGTGATTTGACTTTTTTTTTGCTAGTGTTTCATTGTCATATAAACAGAACAATGCAAAGGAAATCTTTTATATCAGCCTTTCACTGAACTAAACATTAAATATCTATTTACTATCCTATATCAATAGTGCAATTTTACTATTTATTATAATTCCATTGTATAAATATAGTATGTTTTGTGTTCACATACCCATGTTGCTGGACAGGTAAAATATTCGAGCTTAGCTTGTGAATCATTTTCTTGCAGGTACTTCAGAATTTTCTACCTACAGAATTGTCACCTGATAGTGTACATTGCTTGTATTTCTTTGTCATTTCTCCTGCACTGCAGTACCATAGGTCAAACATTAAAAAGAAGCATTGAGAAGCATCATCTTCTCAATATGTTCCTGCTCCTTATCTTAAAAGGATGACATACAATATTTTATCATTATTCCACTGTAAATATGTGGAATAATAATAAAAAGAGAGAAATAAACTTTTAAAAAATCTTGAGATTACAGGAAAAAATATTTCACCATTAAGTGGGATAGAAGTTGTAGGACTTTGATAGTCTCTGAGGCAGGTTTACTTCTATTAAGAATTTTCTGAGTTTTTATAATAAAAAATATATTTTAAAATGCTTTGTAAATTTTTTGCATCTAATTTAATGATCATGTATACTTTTTATAATCTATAAAGGCAGTGATTTACATTTTTAAGCTTTCACAAAGTTTATTAAATCTTAGTCTAGTTTAATAATCTCTGATTTTATAGACATCATCCCATAGTAAACATGTTTCCTGAGTGAAAGCTTTTCAGACATCGAAGTCCTTATTTTCTGTGGACTAAGCAGTACAATAAATACATAAAACTCTATGGAGGATGACATACATTTACTCAGAGTTTTCATACATGGCATATTATAAAGTTATGCTTGCTAATAATATTTAATACTGTAGAGTTAGTGACTGTAGTTCTTACATAATTTAATTGTAAGTACCTTATCAAGCTAACATTTGACAGGTTCACTGAACTTTCCAAATTAGCATAATATATTTAAGGAAATAATACAGTGTAATGAAAATTGAACATCAAGAGATTGCTATAAAAGGAAAATGAAGTAAAGAAAAATAGAAAGTCAAATGTTGATGTGGAAAAGTCGAATTTACACAGCTCAATGGAAAGGAAGAGATCAAGTATGGATTTCATGAATCAAAACTTTAAAAACTCGTTGCAACAAAAATTCTTTTTAAAAACTGAGTTAAAACTAGAATGTCTATAAAATTATTACTTTGGGCCTTAAACAGTACCTAATCTTTTGCTCAAAAAAGGTCACGACACTTAAACAACTGCAATTACTTGATTTTATTTTACACTAGGTAGCAGGCACAAAGCAATCTTCCTTAATGAAGTAGACAATTAGCTTCACTCAGAACATTTTTAATAATGCACGTTTAAAAAAAGTATTCATCTTGTGGATTGTTCTGCAATACAAATGAACACCCTAGAAAACAAGGTTTAGAAAGCAAAAGCCAGTGTAAAAAAACAGAGTAAAATAACTAGAACAGTACAGATTTTTAGAGCTCAGATTCTACAATTTTCTTACTACGCTATCAATGTCAGAAATCCACTCCTTCAGTTGGCTCCTCTGTTCTGGATTTAAAGCAAAACCTTTTCTTCCTGGTTTCTTTTTACTTTCTGGATACATCTGACATTCTCTAGTATCAATTAGAAATTTCTGTTTATAGTCCCGAACTCTGCCATATTTCCTTTTCCCAATCCAAAACACGTTATCTTCTCTGCTGCTGTGGCTCTGCTTAGATGGCACAGTCCTGAAATTCTCAGTAGTATTTTGCCTCTTTTTTTTTATTTTGAAGAGAATAACACCAAATGAGAAAAAACAAAATAGAATCAATCAAAACAAAAGGATCAACACAGTACATGACTTAAAAGCAAAATGTAAGGAGATCAATGATGGCTACCATAATGTTTCTTGTTATCTTCAAAAGAATTGCCCATATCATCAGGTGTAATAAAATTGAACAAAACAGTACTGAACAAGACCAATAACAAAACATTGGAGACATTATAGGACTTCAAAAGAAGACAATAGTCCAACCAGGATGGGTATCATAGTGTATCTTATTGTCTTCAAAGTACTTGCCTATACCATCAGACCTGATACTATCAAACAAAACAGAATAGAATAAAATCAGTGAAAACAAAATAGTGAAAGCAATACAGGGCTTCATATCAATCCAATAGGAAATCAAAAATGGTTACCATAATATATCCTGCCATCTTTGGAATAACTGTCCATACCATCAAATCTAATACAAGTAGACAAACTGAAACAGAATAAAACCAAACTAAACAGAACAATGAAAACAATATGGGTTTCACTTCCCTAGCATAGGAAAAGGAAATGATATTCAGATAAGTGAGGCATGCAGAACTCCAGCCAGCTATAACCAAGACAGATCTACACTGAGTCATATAATAATCAAGATCCCAGAAATTCAACACAAAAACAGAATACTAAAAACTGTCAGAGAAAATAAACAGATCACCTATAAAAGAAAACCCATCAAAATCACGACAGATTTCTCAACACAAACCATCAAATCAAGAAGAGCTTGGAGTGAAGTATTCCAATCCCTGAAAGAAAATAACTTCCCACCCAGACTGATGTACCCTGCAAAACTATCTCTCAAAATTAATGGAGAAACAATATACTTTCATGATACAGGAACTGGAGGAGTTCATGACTACCAATCCAACCCTACAAAAAATACTGAAGGACATTCTAGAGAGAGGAAAAAGAACATGGTTTCAGAAACAGCAACAGAGGGGGCTCACTGGACAGGGCAGACAGTGGAATGAAGGGGGAAAGTAGACAACAAATGGAAGAAAAATAGCATGGCAGGTATGAAACAGAGAAGGTTGGTCATAATTGCTAACATGGATGGCCTCGATTCACCAATAAAAAAAAAAAAACACAGGCAGAGTGGATCAGGAGATAGGGTCCATCAATTTGCTTTATATCAGAAATGCATTTAACCCAAAAGGGGGTTTATAGACTGAAAGTCAAAGACAAGAAATCAATGCTCTATGTGACAGGGAACCAGAAACAAAGCAGGGAGTAGCTTGCCCATTAGCTGCAGATAGGTTAGAGAGCCATGACAAGTTTATACAATGGAAAATTACTCAGCTATAAAGAAAAAAACTTTGAGTATCTTTTAGACAAATGGATATAGCTTGAGATCATGTTTAGGGGTAAAAAGGTTCAAAATCACTTAGGTAAATAGTGGGTTGCCTCCCTAATATAAAAACTAAAGGAGTTAGTGGGACCCAGAATGTGCAATACATCCTGTGAAAGTGAGAGGAAAGAAATCATATAAAAAGGAAGGCAGTCTTTTGTCTCTTTACAGGTTTTGCTGGAGCAACTTGCTTTTTCCTTTTTAACTTTTTGTCTTCCAATTGTCAGAATCGCTGCTGAAAGAGCTTGCAGAAAGAAGTTCCTTTGATTTAGGCATTGCTCCCCTGCTGCAGTCCACAGCCTCCCGCTCGCTCATGACTAGTGGTTTACATTTATTGATTTTATAAATCTTGCAGTCCAAAGATAAATTTAACTTCACCAGGTATATTATTCTTTTTGTATATCATGAGTTTTAATTTTCTAATTTTTCTTTAATTGTATATGTGTATGTAAGTGAGCTGCCTTTCAAATTTTTCTTCTTACAGTATTCACTCTGGGATTGGATTGATAGGGTCTCCTAATATGAAATTTCATTTGTCCTTTGTTATCTGAGTTTGTATAAGAAGAGGAGTATTTTTTGCATTAAATATTTTTAAAGATTCACTAGTAATTTTCTTTGTACTAGTTTGCTTAATTATTTCATGACTACAAAGAGAACAAATACATTTTTAATTTTTTGTCAATTGTTATTTCTATCACTTCATTAAAATCATTTATCACATAAAGTCATTTAGAATACACTCTCATTCATTGTGCTGCTCACTGTATTTTTCTGTTTCATTGTTAGTAAATCTACTTACACTTTTAAAAATCTTTCAAAGAAATCAATTTTTGTTGATTTTACTTACTGTTCATTTCCATTTAGTTGAGTTCTTTCATTTTTATTATTATCTTTTAATATGAATTTTAATTTACTCATTTCTTTGAGATTGGCGGAATAGGGTATTAATTGTAATTTTTTTTTTTTTTGTATTTCAAGCATCTAAACTGTGTCACAGAAAAAACTGTCACCTAATTCCAATTCTTTTTTTTTTTTCATTTACGTTGTGATTTTTCTTTGGTCCCTGAATTATTTGGCAATTCATTTTAACTCCACAAATGTTATAACATTTTGTATGTATCTTCTTGTCATTTATTTCTAATTCTTTCCCACTCTGGTTAAACATTTGGTCAGTTTTGTTTCATGATTACCCATACATAAAATTTTGGGAGTAAAGAGTTCATGAACAAAATGCAAACTGCAGGGGAAGTATTTCAGTGAATCAACACCTGGGATCTCATTTTATTAAAAATTTTTTGCACTTCAAAAGAAATCACCAACAGAATGAAAAGAAAACTCCAATGGGAAAAAATTTTAGCCAACTATCCCTATCTAGAACACATAAAGAATTGAAAAAAAAAAAGAATCAGGCCCCTCAAAATTCAAAGACCCAATCCAAAAATGGGCATCTGAGATAAATATACAATTCTTGGATTAAGAAATACAAATGGCAAATAAATACATGAAAAAATATTCAACATCATTGGTCATTCATGAGATGCAAATTAAAACAATACTGAAATTTCATCTCACCCCAGAAAGAATAGTTATCATAAAAAAAAAAAAAAAACACTAACAAGTGCTGGTGGGGATATGGGAGAAAAGGAATCCTCCACTGTTGGTGGAAGTGCATCCACTGTGGATCAGTTTGGCGATTCCTCAACAAACTAGGATTAGAGGTCCTGTTTGACTCAGCTATTCCCCTTCTGAGTATTTTCTCTGAAGAATTAAAAATATCATACCACAGCAATTTATGTTCACCCATATTTACAGCAGCACAATTTGTAATAGCTAAATCTTGTAAACAATCCAAAAGCTCATCAATTAAGGAATGGATAAAAAAATATTTAATTTTTTAGTATAATATTGTACTGTTCAACCATAAAAAGGATAAACTGGAGACTTGTAAAGGTAAATAGACGCAACTCAAGACCATACCCATAAGTGAAATAAAACAGATCCATATGTGTAAACATCATATTGTCTCACTAGTATGAGAAACCAAACAATAAATAAGATGCAAAATACACAATAGATATTGTGAATTGAGAAGAAAATGCTCCAAAGAAAAGCCAAACTGTAATAGGAAAAGGGAGAAAAGAAGAAAGGAAAAAAGAAAAAATGTATGTATACGCAAGATAGTTAAGATGGTTATAAGCTAGTTACTTAGTTCATTGAAAAGATTTGTGACAATACTGTATCTTGCCTCTATCTTGTATTCTGAATAACTACTATGAAAACCTCAATGCACAATGTATTAAATTATTGTAATGTCATACTAACATGTTTTGAAACTCTGCTTCATTGTTATTTTTAAGTTTTTTCTCTTTAAAATAATAAAAATAAAAAGTTCTAGGAGGAAAGGTTTATTTAAGATCATAGTTTGTAGAGGTTTCAGTCTATTGTACACTTTCTCTAAGGCAGGCTGCTAGAGCAGAGGCACATCTCAGGGGAGGGACAGTCTGTGACAGGGCAGGAAAAAGCAACAAGCAGCAGCAGAAGCAGTAACCATCCCACCTTCCCTCTTTCACCTTCCATGAAGGCTATAAACCTGTTGATTGGCACCACCCACACCCACGGGGGGCCTTCTGTTATCCACATATATTAGTGGACTAATCCACAAACCCTTATCCTATCATTAATTCATATTCACACACTTCAGATCCAGTCACTTTAAAAAATTCTCACCTATGAGTGCATGAGGTTTTGTAAAGTTATCTACATAAAGCCATAGGAGTCCATCTCTAAGACTTGCCAAAGTCTTAACAGTTTAAAGAATGATAAAAATTCAAGTGAAAAGTCTCTTCTGAGGTTTAAGGCAAACTTTTAGCTGTGATCCCCTATACAAATGAAAACAAAGTTAAAGACTTGAAAAATGTAATGGCACAACATAGACATTACTATTATAAAAAGTACAGAGAGGAAGTTAGAAAAAATGGGACAAAAACAAGCCCACAGTTCAGCAGGGCAAATGTGAAACTTCATAGTTCCATATCTAGCATCTGGTGCAATCTATGGCAAGATATGAAATCCAAAAGGTTTGGGATGTTCCACTCCTACTGTTTTCAGGTAACTCTAAAACTGACTTGCCAATTAAATGTTACCAGATTTTGTGTTGTTCACCTCATCCTCTGGAGTTGAATAACAGCTTTTTACCCCAAACAAAGAATTAAACAAATTCAGCAAAAGCAGTGGCCAGCCTTATTTTAAAAAGTAAAGTGATAAACTGGCTCTTCAGATCAAGTTTGGGCTAACTAAAAGTGGAAAAACCAATAAGAATATCTTGAAGAAAGCAAGGTGGTTACCATGAAGAAAGTCACAATCGTGGCTCCTCACGGAGTATACATCTTTATATGTTATCCAAATGTGGAGGAAACCCATGAGAATTTCTACATACAGGTCCTGAGAGGCAGTACTGGGATGGCACACATCAGGTGGTCATCATGTCCAGGCCATCCTACTGAAAACTTGCTTGAGTTCTCAAGAGAAGTAAAGGTGCAGGACTTTGGAAACTGCTCTGTATATGTGTTCCAGAATCTTGTAATTAACAGGTCATACCTACTTCCCCAGCCATCTTTACCACCTAACCTTATATCTCATGGCTCCTCTCTTGGGCTGACTTTGCTCACTCTTTGCAGCTTTCCCCAGATGATTCACCTGTATGGTTTCTCCAAGCTTCTGGGGTCTCCAGTGTACCTTCAGCTTCACGCTCACATCTCCACATACTTCCCTCTCAGAAGCACACTGCCTGGGCTACTAGGCCTTCTTTTGAAATCTGGATAGAAGCTATTATGACTGCACAACTGTTATATTTTACGCGTACTTAAAACCAGCACCATGTGGATGATACCAGCACCATGTAGATGAGGTAAAAAAATAAAATGAATGAAAATAAAATGAATGAGACTATAGAGAAAATCATATCATAAATGTTCTTACATAAAAAAGACATGAAAACCACAATGAAGGACTTTCTGAGTGAATATAGAGTAGAGATAGATTACAAAAACCGGAGTGTCTTACTAAAATTATGGAAACCACAAAACAGCCCAAAGAAACTAATGGGATCCATGAAACAGAACCCCCCAAAATCTTGGAAATTAAAAATTCCATTGACCATTTGAAAGACTGGATGAATGAATGAATGTGAAGACAGAGTATCAGGTCTAGAAGACTGGGGTGTGATTAGTGAACAGGAAAACATAGAGCTCTGGGTTGAGGGTTTAGCTCAGCAGCACAAGCATCTAACTGGCAAGCATGAGGTCATGAATTCAATCAATCCTTGGCACACACAAAAAGAGCTCTTAAAAATAGAAAGAGACCATGAAAAATCAATCCAACAGCTGCAAGGTGATACAATGAAAAGAAATATAAGTTTGATCAGAGTAAATGAAAAAAAGAGTTAGTGCAAATGACATAAAAAAATTGTTCGCAGAATTAAAGGTATAAAACTTCCAAAACATGGAATAAGAATTTGAACACAGATAATTGAAGCATACAGAAAATTCAATTAGCTATAACCAAAATGAATCTACTTTGAACCATAAAATAAACAAGATCACAAAAATTCAGCACAAGAACAGAATATTAAAAGTGGTTAGACAAAACACTAAATCACTTATAAAGGAAAGCCCATCAAAATCACAGAAAACTTCTCAATACAAACCCTTCAGTTAAGGATAGCTTGAAGTGAACTATTTCAAGAGCTGAAAGAAAACAACTTCCACCCAGACTGATGTACCTTGCAAAATTCTTTCAAAATTGGAGGAGTAATAAGATACTTTCATGGCAAAGAAAAGCTTTAGAAATCCATGATAACCAAAGAAGCACTTTAAAGGGGGATAATGAAGACCACAATTCCAAGAAGACTCATAGAAATAAGCTACCAGACAAGGCAAGCAATTAAACAGAAGTGAAAGGGAACCAACAAGAGGAAAATATTATCACAAGGATAAGTCAATCCACATCAATTCCACCAATGTAAATGGCCTCAATTCACCAATCCAGAAACAGACTATCGGAATGCAGAAAGAAACAAGATGCAACAATTTTCTGCATGCAGAAAACACGTTTATCTCAAAAAGAAATTTATAGACTGACAGTCAAAGGATAGAAAACAGTACTCTATGTGACAGGAATCGAGGAAAATAGCAGGGGTACATATTCTATTTTCAGACAAAATGAACTACAAATTAAGACTGATAAAAAGTGACAAAGAAGTTCATTACTTACTTGTTAAGAGAAAATTCTAAAAAGAAGAGTTAATCATAAATACATATGCAACAAGTACCAGTGAATCCAACTTTATAAAACAATTATTAGTGGACATGAAAAATCAAATAAATACTAACACAATTGTAATAGAGGACCTCAGTACTCCACTGTCACAAATAGACAGATAAACTCAATTAAAAAATTAACAATGAAATATCAGAAGTAAACCAAGTCTTTAAAGAAATGGACTTATTACCTGTTTACAGAGCACTTCACACCACAATATCAGAAGAAAAATTCTCAGTTGCACATGGGACATTCTTCAAAATATACCACATAATAGCTCAAAGAGCATAATTAAGTCAATTCAAGTAATTGAAATTATTCCATGCATATTATCAGACTATCAAGCAATGAAATTGAAAATCAACAGCAAAAATCAACTAAGAAAGTTTATCAACTCACAGAAATCAAAATGATACCTCCTTGAACAACCAATGGGTCACAGGTGAAATTAAAGATGGAATTAAAAAGTAACTACAGTTAAATAATAATGCCAATTCAACATACTGAAACTTATGGGGCCCAAAAAGATAGTAGTATAGAGATATTTATAGTAGTGAACCCTCAGATAAGGGATATAGAACAAGCTAAAATAAACAATCTAATGTTGAATCTCAAGCTTTTACTAAAAGAAAAACAAATCAAACCAAAAGCACATATGAAAAAGGAAATTATTAAGGGTCAATAAATTGAAGAGTTCATTCTTTGAAAGACAAAATATAGTTGATAAACCTCTAGCCAAAGTTCTTAAAAACAGTAAATAAAAGACTTAAATGCCTGCAATTAGGAATGAAAGGGTGAAACCACGGTGGATCCTGCCGAATTCTAGATCATCAGTATCAATTTTGAGACTTTTATTCTAATAAGGTGGAAAACACAGAAGAAATGAACAAAGTCAAACATACATATGACTCACCAAAGTTGAGTCAACAATTTATAAAAATTCTGCATAAACTAATATCAGTTAATAAAGTTGAAGAAGTAACTGAAAACCTACCAACAAGAAAATCTCATGCCTTAGTGGATTCACTGATGAATTCTACAAGAAATTTAAACAAGAGTTAATGACATTACTCTTCAAACTTTTTAATGAAATTAAAAGGAAAGCTAGACACTAAAGTCATTCCTGGAATGGAGCATTACCCTAATACCAAAACCAGAGAAGGATCTAACCCAACAAGACAACCACAGGCCAAATCCCTCATGAACATACAAGCAAAATCATCCATAAGATACTGGAAAACACTTAAAAAAGAATAAAGTTGAGATGTTTATAGGTAAAGGGATGCAACTAGAGACTAAATTCATAAGTGAATAAATCAGACTCATATGTGTAAGTATTACATTGTATTGTGTCCCTGGTGTGAAAAACAGAAATAATACATAAGGACCCAAATTAACAATAAGTATTATGAAAAGGGAAGAAATGTTCAAAAGGCAAAAGGAACTAGTATGAGGAAAAGGGGAAAGGAAGGAAGGGGAAAGGAAAAACACAAAATACAAGATAGTTTATCTTATTTCATTGGAAAGATTTGTGCTAATATCATTTGGAGAAATTTTAAGCCCCTATCTTGTACTCTGATGAACTACTTTAAAGAGAACAATATTCAATGTATTAACTATTGTTATTATCCATTTATTTTCTTATGAAATTTTGTTTTAATTTTTTCCATTAAAAAATAAAAAGATACTGGCAAACAGAATGCAGCAAATCATCAAGAATATATATTACAACCAAGTAGAAATTATACCAGGGATGCTACAAGTGGTTCAACACATGAAGTTAATAAATGTAATACAATGTATTAACAGACCCAAGGGAAAAAACACTACATGATAATCTCAATAGACACAGAAAAAATCATTTGACAAGTCCAACACCCATTCATGATAAAAATCCACCAAATAGTTGGAAAAGCATCTATGACAAACTAACAGTTAACATCGTACCTAATGGACAAAGACTGAAAGACTTCACTTTAAAATCAGGAACAAGACAAGGATGTCTACTAACACCACTACTATTCAATATAGTTCTGGAAATATTAGCTAGTTCAATCAGACAAGATAAAGAAACAAAATAAATACTGATAGGAAAGGAAGAATTTAAACTATCATTATTTGCAAATGATACAACACTATATATAAAAGACCCCCAAAACTGTTGCAAATAAATTCTACATCTAATAACCAAATTCAGATTTGTAGCTGTATATCAAGTTAATAGTATTCTGGGAGAACCATCAGCATCTCCTGAAATCTGCTCTATGTTGGAACTTAGGCCACCGGGAAACCAACCAACCAGTTCGCTGTCCTGGTAAGTGGCTGTGAGCCTACCAGTGTGAGGGCTGAGAATCAAACATCACCCCCACCCCATTAGTAAGTGGGAGCCAGAGATCTGAGCAGCTCTTGGGAGGTTGACCATATGCAGTGTAGCAAATAGTGGGGATTTCCTTCTACCATTTCTTTGAAAGCAAATACTGTTATCATTGTTTTGCTTTGTGCCAATTAATTGCACTGCTCTATTCAATATTCTGTTTTGATAAGTTCTATAATGTTCTGTATTTCCTTTGATTTTGCTATACCTGATTGAAAGAACAACTATTGAGAAGATAATGGGATATATTATGGTACCTATTACTGTTATCCTCGTAACCTGCTGTAAAGTCCTGTACCAATTTCACTGCACTGTCTCGTTTGGCTTTGTTCTGTCTTGTTCTGCTGTATTTTACTACCTTCAAAATAATAAAAACATAAAAAATGAAAAAAAGATTAACAAAGTAACAAAATACCTCCAAAAACTCCCAACTCAACCAAAGTTTATCTATGGGGAATGGATGAGGAGAAACTCAAAAACAAAGCAACAGAATTATATAAGGTGATTAAAAAGTAAATAACAACAAAACAGATCAGTAAGGTATTGAGCAAGCTGAAACATGATATAATTAAACAGATAATGGACTTAAAAAGCAAAAGGAGGAAAAGAAAGTGCTTTAAAGGATATAACTGCATGTGTTTTTAAGTGTGATTGATAACCATGTTGCCAAGTTTTTGCTGGATCATTGAACAGAACTGTTTGCAGTCTCACTGTTTGAATGTCTACTTTGTATACTTCGATTTTGTAACTTGAACAACTATATCTAAGAAGACAATATGTAATTTATCAACTAGTGATTTCTTACTGTTTATTTTTTTTTAATTCTGTATTGTTTCTACCCTTTTTTCTGTTTTGCTTTTTTTCTATTTAAATAAAATTTTTTTTAAAAAAAAACAGTATCCTGAACACAAAAATCAAACTCACTGAGAGAGAAACTAGGGAAATAACATCTTTCACAATAGCATTGAAAAATGAAATACTTAGGACTCAATCTAACAAAGGACATCTTCCTCAAAAAATTTAGAGCATCATACCACTGTGATATTTGCACATGCATGTTTGTAGTAAGACAGTTTGTAGCAAACCAAATGGCTATGAACTAATGGATAAAGAAGATACATTTTTAATACAATGGAATACTATTTAGCCATACAAAGGATAAACTTGAGACATTTATAGTTCAATGAATATACCTGGAGACCACAGTCTTAAGTGAAATAAATTGGACATGCATGTGTAAATATCACACTGTCTCTCTGGTGTGAGCAAATGAAAACATAAATAAGGACCAAAATGTATAATAGATACTGCAAAATCAGAAGAAAATTTTCAAATGTGAAGGGGCACAAGGGAAAAGGGATAAGAGGAAAAGAAAAAAATGAGAAAAGAAAGATAAGATATAAACAAAGCTTTTGTAAATGATAAAGTGATGAGTGGCAGAGGGAAGGGATAAGAATGAGTGAAATTCAAGAATTCAGATATATCATGAATGGGTGAAAGTTCTGTATGAGGAATTAACTGTATGAATACACTTAATTAATTATAATATTAGTTAATAAATTATGTGTATAAAATGATATTATTACCAAAATTATCAAATAAATCAGTGACAAAGAATAAATCTGAAAAATACATTATATCTGGAAAGTAGTACAATAATGAATGTTTTACAACTATTTAGGGTGAATTCTTCAATGAATTCTATCTTTCTACAAGGGAAGTTCTATGCATATGTGATGCTATAAATGGAAATATAGTTCATTTTTTGTACAGTTTTTAGTATTTGTATTAGATCTTCTCTGAAGTTCTTGTAGAATTCAGTAGCATGGTTAGATTTTCTTCATTGGTGTGTTTATTTTTTTAAAACTGCTTAAATTTTATTGCCTATTATTGGACTGTTCAGTACTTTTGCCTTTTTCCTGTTATTCTTTTAGCCTGGTAAAATATATAGACAGAATATTTACTCTAGGCCCATATTTTTCATTTTTCACTAAACTAAAATCAAGATCAATCAAAGAAATAGATAAAAAGAGTGAGACACAACCTGCTGGAAGCTAAAATATGTAAAATTCCTAAAGATATACTAATAGACAAGGACTCTCTCAACTAAACTCCAATTGCATAAAAAATAATACAAAGAATAAAAACATGGGATTATATCAGATTGGAAAACTTCTGCACTGTAAAGAAAAAACCAACAGAGTGACGGGATATCTGCAGAATTGGGAACTGGGCGGCTGACATGAATAGCCCTTCTTAGAAGAAGAAATACAACTGGCTAAAGAGTACATGAAAAAATGTTGATCATGTTTGACCATTAAAAATGTAAATTAATTGTAGAGATTCCAACTTACTTCAAAAATAGTAACTGATGCTAGTGAAGCTTCAGGGAAAAAGTAATGCATCTGTATTGTTGGTGGTAGTGTAAACAAGTACAAACACTCTGTAAATCAATATGGAAATTCCTCAAAAATCTAAAATCAGAAATTATATTTCAGCCAACAATTCATTTTCTAGGCATATTCTCAAAAGAATTAAAGATGTCTTATCATAGTGATATATGCATACTCATGTTTAATAGCAGCATAACTCTCTGCAATATCTAAATCTTGGAAGTTGCCTGTATGTCCATTAATAGATAAGTAAATAAAGAAAATGTGATATATACACATAACAGAGTACTACTTAGCCACAAAGATGGATATATTTGCATTATTTGTTAAGACCATAATGCCATTGAAATAATTTAGATAATAAAGGTGAAATATTGCTTGTTTTATCTTGCATTAGAAACTCAAAATAAGTAAAATAAATTAGAGGGCAAAATAAGATCAAACAAGGAGATGGATCTTTTGCAAACTGAAAAGGTGTCTAGAAATGGAAGGAGAGTGGGGGGAAGGAAATAAAAAGGATTACAATGGGAAATGTGTGTGTACTAACTTTCCAAAATGAATGTATTCATGATGTGTCACTAATATGTACTATTTTTTTAAAAAAAGAAAACAGACTCTAGTTTTTCTTAAAAACATAAATTTTGCAGTGATATAGTAAAATACTGATAATAGAAATGTAAACACTAGTCTCTAAATAATGATAAGATAGACTTGACAGCACAAAAATGTAAAACACTTGTGTAATGAAGGACATTACCTACAGGTTAAAAGAAAAATGAAAGCCTACTAAAAATGTCTCATTTTATGTGGAGAAAGATATGTCAATACAATCTTTATGCTTATTTGTATAAATACACTTAATTATATATAAAATATATAATTATAAAGTTCTTTGCAAGTGTGCCTACCTACCCATAGACCTTAACTCTCTTATTTTTCAAAGGAAATAACAGAACATGATATATGAGCTGTAACCAAAATATAAGGAGAATATTTAATTTTTAAAAATTATTACATTAAGTGATGCACTGTAAATAATTTCCTTCCAGATATTTCCCTGAAAATACACTTATTTCATCATTCTTGCCAATTACTGGAATAGTTCTAGAAATCCTCTTTGTAAGTGTCCTTATGAGGTATATAAAAATACACATTTATATATGTATATATCGTGAATACTGCTGCCATGTGTACTCAACAAAAAAGCAGATTCATAGAATCATTACAGTAGTCCTTGTCCACTTTATTTCTTGGATCTGGCACCTTATGACTTCTTTCCCAAAGACAAAATGACCATGAAACTTAAACCTTTTGTATTGATTCAGAACATTGAGACAGCCTTTACCGTACAACTGAAGACAAGAAAGAAGACTTGAAGAACTACTTCAGACAGTGGAAAGAACAATGGGATAAGTATGTTTGAAGGCAACAGAAAGTATTTGTGAGGGAAGATTAGTTTCAATATGTGTTACACTGCAATAAACTTTTAAAACTTTAAATATTCATTAAATTTTCCATCACACTTGCATAATTCACATACATAAGAAATTAGCCTAAATAGAGTTTACTAGGGATCTAAACAAATGATCCAAACAGAAATCAAAATTTGCCCTTAAATGTTAATAAGTGCTAAAAATTTTAAAAACAAGGGAACAAAAGCGAGACACTAACTTTATATTTTTTGTGTATCAATTAGGCAACACAGTTTTCCAAGTGGTAATATGTGTCATAGATGAGAATACAAAGATATTGGCATGTTTATGTCTCAATTATAACACTATTGAGACTTAGTTTTGGATGGCAGTTTAGCAATATTTTAAAAACATGATTTGTTCCTATCTCGTGATGTAAAAATTCTATTACCACTATGCCTGTGCATGAGACCACTTATTACAACACTGATTAGTCAGAACATCAACCTGCCTAATAGGTGCCACTATTAACAATAGCTAACCAAACATTACCCTTCTGTTTTAATAAGTTATATCTTTGAACATGGAAAGTATTCCATGATATACCAAGTCACTAGAATGTAAATCCCACACACTATGATCAAATATAATTACTTTAAAATTTTGTTTCAGTGGATAGAACTGAGTTAAGTCTAACATGTGGCTTATTGATATTCTTGTAATTGTATAAAAATAAATCTGTTAATGGAGCTACTGGGATTTAAAAATGAATTGTTTTCATATCAAAACAAAAGCTTTTGAAGCAAAGAATACATAAAATATAAAGATTTCAGTGACAGACGGTGTGTTCTGCATGTGCATGCCCCTAGTTCTATCCCTAGTCTGGCAAACAAACAAATAGAAAAATGGAAAAAATGAAGTAAGCACTGAGCACTTGCTTACAAAGTAACTGCCCTACAAAATTGGCTTTATGAAATTTGCTCACTTTTTACAGGGTAACTTATATATGCATTAGATGAATAATTACATATATCAATTAAAATGCCTGAAGGTAATTGAATTTACCCATGTTAATTCAAGGAGGAGAATAGATCACACCTGCAGTTAATTTACATTTTAGAAATAAAGACTTTAAAAAATAGCAGTTGTCATGCAATCATCACCTAATAAAATATGAAATCTAGGAACTTTATCTCCTTCTATTAAATCTTAAGCATTGTGGAATAGCCATCCCCTTCACCCTGCTGAAGAGAACCGGTTACTATAACAACCACCACAGCGGTATTACTAACCACACACAGGAAAACAAATTGCACAATCTCAAATCCAGGAGTGTTTCTGTGCTCACAGAATAATCAGGTAATGTAGAAACTGACAGAACTATAGTAAATAATGGAGAAAATGAAAGAGATTTGAAATTGGAATATTAGTCCAGAAAGCAAGCTTAAACGAAGTGCAGTGTCTGACCAAAGAGACTCACGAAGGAGAGAAGGCAGCTTTACATTCTCTCTTCACTCCACTCCCACACTCTGCCCTGGAAATTACAATATACAAGTGCTTGGTTATTGAGAAAAACAACATCACATCCTCTCTCTTCCACTGCTTTCAGTGCTGTGAGTGATGCAGGGAGAGATAGCTGATGATAGCAGAACGGCCATGGAAAAGAATATATATATATATATATATATATATATATATATATATATATTCCCCTCCCCACAGAAATATATCTGATTTCACCTTTTCGCCTCCAGTAAGTAGCAGGCAAAAGCAGCTGAATATCAGGAAGTATAAATTTTGAAGATATTACTGTACTTGTAAAATGTAAAAGATAATATTTCTCTTGCCTTTTCATCACTGTGAGAGTAACCTTATAAATAATTTTACCAAGTGAATTAAAAGCTATTAGGATTTATCAAATGTAAGTAATATTTATAATTATTAAATTTAAAATCACCAAATTTCTGGAATTTATTAATAAACCACTTTTTTAACATGATGGTTTCTTATTTTATTTAAATTTATTTTTAACTGGCAAAAACATAAAAATTGCACATGTTAATGTGATCCTATTGAGGTTTCAGTAAATGTGCACAATCTGTAGTGTTCATACCAGCTTAAGCATATCCATCTCCTCAAACGTTTATTGTCACTTATAGTGAAAATTTCCCTAAGATTATTTCTGGATTTTTTTTTTTTAGATGAGGTCTCATACTGTAGTCCAGGCTGACCTTGAACTCACCAGGTATTCCAGGCTGGCCTTGCACCCCTTGTGCTGGGGTCACAAGTGTGCACCACCATGACTGACCCTTCTGGATTTTTGAAGGATCCAGTTCATTGTTATTTTGTATTGTCACCCTGTGGTTGTGCAAAAAACACACCACAACTGCTGGTTCCTGTTCACTGTAATTTAGTACCAACTAATCAACTTCTCCTTTTTCCCTCTCCCTAGTACTTGCAAGTAACCACCATTCTATATTCTAATTCTATGAGATTAATTTTTTAGATTCCATATAAGTGAAATCGTTTCCTACCTATCTCTGTGCCCCTCGCTTCTTTCACTTAATGTAAAGTTCTCCAGCTTCATAATTGCATTTCAATGAACAGGATTTCATTTGTTTTTGTGAGTTTTGTGAGTATACCAGGTCTATATTATCTTCGTTATATAACAGTATTATTTCATTTTTGGATAACAAAATACATACTATATCTTCCAACAAAACAATAACCTCTTAATAATTTTCAATAAATTTAAGCTTCTAAGAATTGAAAATAAATTAAAATATACATGCAGTATAGATGTCTATAGTGAATTTTGAAGAGTCAATGGCTTCAAGATAATCCAAAGTGTATATCTCAAGTAATAGCTTTTATTTAATATGTCCCAAGTATAAGAACATTTGTAGTCAATCAACATTTATGATTTCAATACATTTAAAGTGTCAAGTTCCTATATGCTGCTAAATGTATTTCCCTCTACATAATAGTGTAGTGACCTAAAACAGTTTTACTCCATTAACTAGAATTCCTTTTATAACTCTGAGAAAGGATAAAAATGACAACCTCCCATTTTAACTCAACTTTTTTGAAACCAAGAAGCAACCAAAATAGTTGTTTCAAAGAGAAGCAAAAATCTTGTGTGAGCATCGTGTCTCAACTGAGTTCATGTGCAACTTCTAAACCATATATAGCTAACTGAGAAATCTCTAAAAATAGAGATCTATAATGAGAAATGCTGGTGAGCTTTAACTACTGAGTTGATTGTGTTCTTACACTTACTAGACCGAAAAAAAAAATCCTAGATGACTATTTGATTTGTTAAAATAGAGAACAGCTGAAAAAGAATAACTGTCTGTGGTAGAAAGGGCTTGTATATGCTTAAGAGTCATGTTAGCTTTGTTTATCAAGTAGTATCTATGATTTGTTTTATGAATCACCTACTAGTTCAACAAAGGCAAAGGGTATAGAAAACTAACAGAAGAAAGACACATAGCCCACAGATCTATACCACAATCTACATAATATCAATTGTACATCAATAAACATCTTCATCAGTGAGGATTAAGATGTGTCTAGAATTTAGATTTGATGTAAGTATATCTTCATAACATTAAATGCTATAAATAATTTTCTCATTATGTATAAAATATTTCTTGTTTTTTCTACTGAAAACTATTGCATGTTGGGAATTCTCTGTGTAATGTTTTTGTTGTTGCTCTTATTTTGATATTTTCTAAGGTAATTTTAAGCCTGAAATTTTAATTTCTACTTTCTGTACATAGAGTGGTGGATTATTTTAAGCTGAGAGAAGTTGAGATTCTTAACTAATCAATAAGATGTGGATAAATAGCCACTGAAAACATAGGACAATTTCAAATTAGTATTTTCAAACTAATTTGTTCAAAAGTTAAAATACTTATGTAAGTATCCTAAATTCATCAATTTTCCATTGTCTGTGGAAAACTCTCACCTCTAGATAGGCATTCAGATTGCTCCACCATGTTACTGCCTGTCTTGCAGTGTATCTTCCAATACAAATCTGCACACATTAATCCAGCAGCCAACTCTTCTGATTGCCATGGAAGGAGCAGCATGTCAGAGGCTGATGCCATGGTGTAAAAAAGAATTTACCAGTAGTCAAAGAACAGATAAAAGTTAAGAGTCTCATGATGTACTGCAAGACAATGGGATGGGGGTCTAACAGAGGGTCACATTGTGAAAATGAAAGGCTGAGATTTTTGTGTTTGATCTTGATGTGAGAAAACACATCAAGAAACATCTCAGGAATGCTTCTATCAAGTCATCAAGGTTCTAGATTCTGTCGTTCATCATCTTAGTTTCAAGGACAATAGGATCTTCTTTGAAAACTAATGTTTTATTTAACAGGTTCTAGGGTCCTTGGCTTTGCCAGAAACAGTCCTTCTGAGTAAAATTAAATAGAAAATTTCCAGTGATTGACTAATGTAATGTAAGGTAAGGGTTCAGAATAAAGTCACTTGATATGAAAAGGAATTTTGGTATGATTGGATAAAGGAAGAAATGATGCTTTATCTCTAAGACAAGTAGTTAGATCATTTAGTAATGTATCCTTAATTTTTGTCCACATCTTTCAAGGTGAAAAGTTAATATTCTACTATTCACTAATCACTCAGCTTCAATGTGGCCTTTAGTAAACTATGATAAAATGACTGCAACTCTACACACTAATTTTCCCTATCCTTACCAGGTTTGGAACCTATTTAATTCTGCCTGTACAATGCCTTTTTTTCCATTCTTCTTATCCACATTTGACCAATCTTTCAAAGTTTGATTAGAGTTTCTTTTCCATGAAAACAACCTATTAAGTTTTATATAATCTCTCAACCCAAAGCTTAACACTCTTCTAAGCAGCATATATTACTTTTATGCATTCGTCTTCTCTTTATGCAGATTGCTCTAAGGCAATAGAGAGAAGTATAAAATGATGTGATTAAGTTTTGGGATTCCACAACAATTAACTTTTTTTCTTGAACAAGATGATAAAAGCCATGACAATCAACCATACCATGGACCAGCCATTATGTGGAAAAGACATACAGAACTGAGCTTAAATCCAAATTCCACTATTTTTGAGCTTAAAGTTTTGATCAAGTTACTCAATATTTCTAGGACAATATATTAAGGATTCCATAAATGTTATCCTATTTAATATTCAATAAGAAACAGTAAAAGTGGTCAAAGGTGCTGTATGTTCAAGCCTTTATGGCCCTTTACCAGAAACCTGATATAACTATTTCTCCCTCAGAGTCCAATGCTTCTGAGGGCTCCCTTTTGTCATTTTCTCCTTCTCACGGGCTACTTCTTCATCAGATCCTCAGTACTCTAAATAGATAAAGGCCATTTACTGAGCCCTACCCATACCGAGTCTGGGTCTGCATACCATAAGCCCCAAATTCAGTGAACTCAACCTACAAGGTAGTCAGTGCCTTAACCCTTTGAGAAGTGTGTGTGCTGATGGTCCTGTTTGGATACAGGTCTACTTTTCAGTCACAGATATTCAGTAATGCAAGGAAAACCTGAGTAGATTCTCTGAGGATCCTGAAAGACTTACTGATTGTTGCCATATTCTAATTGCTTTTGATCTAATCTAGAGAGATGCCCAGTTTATCTTGATTTCTTGCTACACTGCAGTAGATAGGTAAGGGATTGGAAGAGCTGCTATGCAGATCAATAATGTAATATTTTAAGCTTCACACTCTGATATAGCCAGTTGCTACAATATTTAGTTCACAAGAGGAGCCCAAGAGGGACAATAATATAGGGAGCCAAACAAAAGTTACACATCGAGGCTATGTAACAAAGGCTGTCCAAACTTGTGAACTACAATAAGCTTAGACTTATCAGCCAAGGATCTGATGAAAACAGTTGTTTCTCTTAGACCCAGAGTCTAGAGAAGGTCAGATTTCTCAAGGACAGTATCTTATTTGTTAGTCAGCTCCAGATGTTAAGAGAAAGCTCCAGAAATTCCAATTAAATGAACAGAAATAAATGGTGGCAGAGTTTATTTGAAAAATAAAAGTAAAGAGTGAGGGAGAAACTGGATTTACAGAATGAGGTTGGTCCAAGAAGTGGAAAATTTAAGATAAAGGTACATTCTGGAGGACATTCTGGATGGGCTATCATGAGGAAAGTCACAAAAGTGAGCTCTTTATGGCATCAGTGTCCTTTTATCCCTTCCAAATCTTACAGGAATCCATAAGAACTTCTAAATATGGATCCTGAGAGGTGGTGCTGAGATCTCATGCCTCTCTTGTCAGTAGCCAGTCTAAGCCATGCCCTATCTACTATCTCATAATGATTACTTATAAACAAGGTTAAAACAAAATCACAGATTTTTTAAGCATCATGGGAACTAGATTTCCTAAACACCGAAACAGAGGTGTTATGTTTGAATCCAAAGGAAGAATGTAGCTCTTATGTCAACCAGTCTAAAATACCAAGAGACAGCATAGAAGCTAATTGACTGTGGTTTTAGGTTTATAGAGAACTATTTGAGCTATGGATGCTTGGCCAAATATGTAGAGTTGGAGCACTCGGTCTCTGTCCTTTCCTCATAATATCCCACCCTGTGTTCATCAGGGTGTACTTTAATGTTGCTTTTTCCTTTTACTTTTTAAGGGTTCCCTGGATTTGGGTGGCACAAATCAATGGGCTCAGAGGCCATGTGGAATGTTGTGTATAAACATAGTCTTTCTGTGTTCAACAACTGGGAACTGGAGAAGGGACAAAAAAAAGTCTAAGATTATAGCTGTTGTAATTGGCATGCTTTAAACCCACTCAGGTCATCCTGGGAAAACCCAAGAATATCTAGGTAAAGTTCCTGTTTAGGAATAGTAGAAGGACTGGACACTCGGCACAATATTAAACCAAGTCTTTGCCTGGTCCCCATTCTGTATTTGAGACAGCTACTGTTTCTGACTAGTGGCACTGGTGGTTTGACTGTCCCTGCTTGCAGAGAGGATCTAGGCCAGCCAGAAAGTTCATTTCCTGCTCTGATGACTAAAGAGGCCCAGGGAGCCTGCAAGTCCCCATCCATGAACATCATGATCTTCTCCATGGAAGCCTGAGTAATCTTAGACATCATGGATGAGCCGATTCAATTACTTCATTCTGTTTTGACCTAGAAAAACCCTCCTCTAAATTCATAGTCATAGTTTGGGTTGGGACACCTTAATCAGAGATTCCTTGCAATTGTGCTAAAAGAAAAAGTAAAGTTAACTTTGGAACAGAGACCAGAAGTCTTGACTCCCCATCAGGTCAGAACTTTTTAGGAGACAACAGGTTACTTGTGTTTAACAAAGGAATAAGTTACTAAATACCAGACCATGCTCTTAGACGTGACAGAGGTTATTATACAAACTTATTTGATGATTTTAAACCCGGAAATTACCTTCTCTTAAGAACAAGTGATCTCTCGCCTATGCAAGCAGGCAGGAAATTAGTGATCTGTCCTTCCAAAACCCTGAGGAGGTGTGATTCACTGATGGAAGTAGCTGTGTCAATCATCTGTAAATCACAGAATAAAATTCTACAACTCCTATACATAGTATATCTTTTCAAGCAGATTAAAGTCAAGCACTATAAAGGGCACAAAAAAGACATGTCCAAAGTCTTCTTGGAAAATCAAAAGGCTGATAGGGAAGCAAAAAGGGATGCCCCATAGCTGTTCTTCCTTACTTCCAATTCCTGAGAAACCATTAAATCTAGTTTATACTCCCCAGGAAGATATGTGGACCTCAGGACAAAGGGGAATTGAAAAGAGACTCTGCTGGTATTTAGAAACTAAACTGATTCCTCCTCAATGGACACAGTGAAAGCCATAAATATACTTGGATATTCCTTCCATATGGGAAAAGATGTTACACTGTAAATGTTCACTTGAGTTTTCACAGGCCTAGACCTAGCTGCAGCCACCTGACAGGTCTGTGCCTACAATAACCTAGGCAAGCCCAAAACTTCTTTATTAGAACATGTACAGAGAAAAGGGATATACTCTGGGAAGACTAGCAATTAGATTTTGCACATATGCCAACATGTGGAAGATTTAAATAAATATTGGTCCTGAAAGATACCTTTACAGATTTGACTGAAGCCTTTCTAACTGTTCAGAAAAATGCTATGGGGACAGTTAAGATGCTTCTTAAGGAAATCATCCCAGGTGTGGACTATCCCAGTCACTTCAGAGTGATGATGGAACTCTTTGTTTACCTCTCAAGTAACTCAGAGAGTGACAAAGGCTTTAGGAATAAAGTACCACCCGCATTCCTCTTGGTAACCTCAATTTTATGGAAAGGTAGAGAGCCAACCCGACCCTAAAGCAAAAATTTTGCCTAAAGACATTGAGTCCTGGCACTAATTATTGTAAGTGATGCTCATGAGGGTTTGTAACATGCCTGAAACTGGGCTAAATTTGAGCCCATTGGAGATGTTAGATTGAAGACTATTTTTATCCTATGATATGATGATAATTGATCCAGAGATTATGAGTGTCTTACCATATCTCTTTAACCAGAGCCAATTACAACAGGCTATCCAAATGTATGGCAACAGAGTTCTGCCTGCTCCTGGCTATTGTCCATCCTAGAAACCAAATGTTTGTAAAAACTTGGAAAGAAGGAACACCTACTAAGCCATTAAAGCTAAAATAGAAGGGCCCTTTCTCATTGATCACTGACATTGACTGCAATAAAGGTGACAGTGATAGATAATTGGATACATCTGTCTCGAATAAAGCCAGTTGCACCTGAACTGTCTGAGGGACAAGAGCACCCAAAAGGAGAAAGCTACTACTCTGAGCCTCTGGACCTACTATGTAGCCAAGGTGAGCCTCAGCCATGAGTTTGAGGCAATGTTCTAGCCTCAGCCTCCCAAGTTCTAGTAATACATGCATGTGCCACCATACTTGGTTATTCTTCATTTTTAAAATTATATTTTTCTTTGTATTCTTTCTGTCTAGTTTTTATTTCTTCTAGACTACTTCAAAACCACTTTTAGCTTGCTCTATTGTCAATAAAGATAAGATCCCTTCTCTGTTTTACAGTGGTGGATGGGACATTATTGGTAAAATTCACTCTCAAGGTCCCCCAGATCAATGAGGATATGTTCCAAAAGAGCATGTCGATAGTCAGCTAACTGCAGTTACAAGGAGTTTGTCTTCAACAAAGCTGAACATTTGAAGTTGAAGCTAAATTCTAATTAACAATTCAAAATTAAAGTTGAATGTATAAAGGAAAAACAAGGGAATATCTCAAGAACTTTTGCTTTTTAACAGGTTTGCCCTTTATGTGGTTGAACTTTGTGACAGGCTACACTGAGAAAATCCAGAAGAAATGAAACTGAAAAGATCTAAAAATATGCAATACAAACATTGTGATTTTTAAAATGCTTAAACTTCAATTCAGCTCAGAGTTCCTAAATAGACATACCTATTAATTACTATCCCATGTGTCCTCAGCTGTGAAGTAGCAGTCTTTTAACTACTGCCCTCCTTCTGTTCCCAATTGCACTCTTGCTAGGCAAGCATTATCAGGGTCTCTTTGTCATAATTTTAAAGTATTAGGGTAAAACTTGTCATTATTTTACTGCAGGGCAAAGCCAATACTTCAAGTGCTTATACATGTAGATCACATATTTGCATGAAAGTCCAATGACCAGCTAGTGTGCTATAGAGGCCAATAACTGGGAAGGGCTCTTTAAATCTTAGCTGTTGTATGGACTTTCCTAAAGTACAGCTATTCTTCATCTCAGTTTTCAAATCTGTGAAATAAAATTCATTTTGAGTAAAGCCAAAGACTAATATATTCAACTTTATGTTTATAAATCTACCAGTCATGCAGAGGTTCCATAACAGAAATCTTTGTACCTTTTTTTTCTATCTTTATTTTTTTTATTTTGTATTGTCTACTATGAGTCCTTCAGATAATTTTTTATCCTTTCTATATTCATTAACAGTTTTCACTTGTATTCATTTTTGTTCTACATTAATTTATTTATATTATTTGAATTGCCAATTATTTGATACTGCATACTAATTTTTAGTTTTAACTAAATTTTTTCTAGGTCATCTGTATTAGCAAGATACATGACAGACTCCTGGGAACCATTCTTTATGCTTTTGAGACAGGGTCTCATTATATAGTTCATAGTAGTCTTGCACTCATTATGTAGTCCAGGCTGGCCTCAGTATTGCAGGAAACCTCCTTCCTGAGCCTTTTGAATGCTGATATTACAGGGTTGTGACACCATGCTTGGTCTAGGAAGCATTCTCTTATTCTCCCATGTTCCAGAAGTTCTTTGTGTCAATTTAGACTCCTTCAACACTTTTGCAGTCAGTTCATACCTGTATCTTATTTTCTCTATAAGCTTTTCTTATCAAATTTCAAATTATGTGTGTTAATGTAATTCATCTATTGAGACTGAGAACTTAGACCACTAATGTCAACATGAGTTAGTTGTTTTTTCAAGGAAAGTCTTCCCCAGGAACATAGACTAACCCACACTAGGCAACTTCTCAATTTATTTTAGAAGGAATCAAATTATTTCACACTGTTAATTGATTCTGTGTACCCTTTCTCAGTCCTTTAGTGTTCTAAACAAAGAATAGATTAAGATATGCAGAAAAGGTAATGAGATTTTACATTTATTAAAGAAGGAAAAGAAGTACTGCCTGCAGAATGAGACTGGGCCAAATAAGTTAGGCAAAGAAGTAAGCTCTTCAGAGAGTAGGTCACTTGGAGGGTTCATAGTAGCCATAAGTTTAATGGCAGAGGTCTTAGATGCATGCATATCCCTTTATGCAAAATGCATTTATTCCCTCTCCAAGAGTTTACAAATTCCTGATAGTTTCAGTATTGCTGAAAAGTTCAAGTATAAACTCGCTGAGATTTAAGGTAAACTCTTAGTTGCAAGTCCCTGAACATATTCAAAGAAAGATAAACACTTCCATATTCCATAACACAACATTTGCATTTCCATTACAAAAGTTACAAAGAAGGGGATATCACAGAATAGAAATGAAGCAAGATAAAAATCTGGTAGGACAAACATTAAATTCCACAGTTCCACTTCCAGCATTCCCAGCAGTCTGTGGCAAGTTGTAAACTCTAAATGACTTGGGTGGTTCCTCCCTTACGGCACTTCTGGTAGTTGTACCTCCCATGGCTAATTGATTTGTCTAGGTTTACTCAGTCCTTTCAACTTTTCTTGGGTGATACAAGTTCTCGACTTCTCTACCCTTTTGTGGTCTCAACTGCACCTTAAGCTTCATACTCACAGCTTTGCACACTCACCTCCTAGGAGCACACTGCCTGGCCTTCCAGGCCTTCTGAAACCTGGATGGGAGTCTTCCATGCTGTATGCATCTAAAGCCAGTGCTGTTGATGGTGCCAAGGTCTGCTGCCAGCTATAGCCAAACTTTCTTCTCTTTTGGCTAGAGGTATTCAGTGCCTATGAGCCAAAACCCTAGGAACAAATGCCCTAGGCCACCACAGTTCTGGAACATGGTGTACTGCAGCTCTTTCCTAAAAGCAAAGTCTTTCACTGTTGCAATTTTGAGGCTGCAAAGGATGGAGTCCTTCTGCTTTTTGTGATGCTGTCATGCCATATTTTCTATTCTCCTGTTCCTTCCTGGCAATCAAGATCTTATCTGCAGTTTCTTTGCAGTCCACAGCTTTACTAGTGCTTCCTTTGTGGCAAAACTCAAAACAATTTAAATCATACTAATAGGCTCTTTACTCTTGATTATCAACATAAATCATACTAATTGCCCCCAACAGAAGCCATTCTACCACCTTAACATTAGACATTAGAGAGCCCTGAAATTTCTTCTGCCAGATCAATTAGTCTACTACCCTTAATCTCAATCTGAGACAAAGTCTCTAAACATGAGCAAAATACAGACAAATTTTCTGCTAAGGCATAGCACATATAGGCTAGAGTTTACCAAATAATGCAGTCATTCCCAGAAGAGCCGTGTCTTTTTT